>CAJUYI010002715.1:8426-37221 GCA_910591695.1 Galerucella pusilla | reverse complement strand
CAAACTACGATTTTTGTATTCACAAATGGGAATTATTATACATGAATGGGATTGTCATCAATATTTTATTGAAGGAAGTTGCGTCAGATGGTTATATTTTCAGGCCAAAAGTATTTCATTCCACTTTGGACCATTACTCACGGACCACCCTGTATATGGATATAATCCAATAATTATCACAAAACCAAAGATTTGTTAAACGTGGATCAGCAGCAATTTTTCCTAAAACATTTATTTCATCTCTTTCTGTATTGTTTTGTCGCCGTGGAATTCCTCCTAGATTGAAGAGATCTGGTTTGTTTTATACGTTTATCCAAATTTTTAAATGCTATACTGCCTAAATGTTTTCGCAAGGAATATCTTAATGCCTATTGATTCCCTGTGATAACATTCTCAAAACATTCATATCACACTTTTTTTGAATTACCAACCGTTACAGGTTCAGGAATTCACTTTACAATAATTTTATTTTTAAGTTGTCTACAATTCATGACATCTGGACGCCTGCTACATTATGTAAAATTTTCAATTCACTTAAGTAGAAATCTCGATGCCGTAGTATACCTATTTTCGCCTCTTGTGTTCCGTTCTCTAAATATACTGGAATATAATGAAGCATGGACTGTGCTTTCGATAAATCGTTGATAAATTTTCCGACTCTTGCCAAGAAAGTCTTACATTAACTATTTTTCCGAGGCAGATAGTAAAGGATATTGGCCAGTTACTGTTGAGGTCTAGCTTAGTTTTGTCTGGTTTCTATATTGGAATAACAATGGCTATTTTTATTCATTTTATGAGTAATATCGACCCATAGATTGAGTGGATGATGGATTATATACGGGTTGTATTGATCAAGTTCATTAGGTGAGTATGTAGGTACTCACTATGGTTGTAGATCATATTCTCCTCCCTACCTTTTCTGTTCGGCGGAAAGATAAAGAGGAACGACCATATAAGTAGAATTGACGAGATTTATAGATCAGCCTTGGAGCGTAGAAGCGAGGGATAACAACGAAAGGGGAAGTGTGACAGCTTAAATGTACAGTAAGAAGAAAATTAACAAAGAATTAAAAGTGGACAAAACACGTCTACTGTTCTTCATGTAATTAAAGTTTTAGTTATCGAACATAGAAAAATAACAAAGCTTATAAGGCTTACAATTGGACAACTTATATCTGTAATTTATAATTTGTTGTTGATTCTGGTAACGAAGACATATTTTTATAGAAAAATAGTCGATCGTACTCCAAATATAATGAAATGAAGTGAGGAAAGTTATGTTTCGTTTGATTTATGATACAGGAATATTATTAGGATGATACATTCATTATTCATAACTTTATCCTCAATTTCCTATATTCCGAATGTCAGTTTCCATCAACTAAATTCCATTTTGAAGTTCACGTAACCTTTTCAGAGCATATTTCATAAGCAGAAGTATTTTTATGTCAATTAGTGAAATGTCAGTGAGCCGTTCAGATATTGGTGGTATTTTAACTAGAATTTTATTTGGTCACAAGACATTTTCCAACATTTTGTTTCCAATTTCGGTGTAGATTAAAGAATATACATTATTTGAATTGATTAAAGTAAAGTGATTGATTTTATGAAAATTGATAAGCTATGTCCGATTTCACCAACCTGATTTTAGCTACGACCTAACTAAGTAATTCCTAGGCTTGGAAATGCCTAAATCGGACTTCACTTTAGTGATACGATTATTATCGATGATAGGCTGAGTTAGACTGATGAAGATTTACTGATGGCTCTAACGAGTAGTATCTTCGATGATTAATCGTAGCTTAAATTTAATTTGGGGAGAGAATATAATAAATGCCATTGTCGTATTTTGTGTTAACGCAATACCTTTGGATACACAAAATAGGCCAGGGATCATTTTCTATATCATGCCGCTGTACGTTTAAACCTTGGGGTGGACATTTTTCAAATTACATTTTGACTGAAAGAAAGTTATTCGCGGTTGGGAATGAAGAAAAAATTGACGTGTTCAAAGAGGTTTCTTGCGAATAACTCGAAATATGGAAATTTCGAAAAAACTGTTGAAAGCAAAATTGTAGCTTGAAAAAAAAAAACAAAATTCTATTGTTATATTTTCACGATCAACACGAACCGATATATGGTATGTAAATAGTAAGGTTTTTTTCGTTCAATGCATCATTTGAAAGATTTAAAGTCATTTGAATTTTTCGGGGAAACCTGATAAAAACATTTTAAAAATATATCCTAGGATCTTTAAAAAATTGTATGGCATAAGATTGGACGACACGATCAAAATAAGGTCGGAAATCTACTTTCTACGAAAAATTAGTGGAACCCCTAACCGCCCCAACTTCAAATTTGATTTTCACCCTTCTGTGATTCTCTTTATATACTATGTATTATTAATACATCTAAGTAGTTTGACCAACTTAAAATTGGAGTTTAAAGAGAAAACTTTTTTTCGATATATTTTTCACCATTTCCTCCAAATTATCTCCAAAAATATTAGATATACGGAAAAAATGCACCAAACTGTAGCTTTTTTGATGCCTTAAATTTATCTAGGCGTATATTTTTCAAACATTTGGCGAGATACATACGTATTTTCATAGATCTTGAGAAACCCTACAAGACCGTTTTTGGGAAAACTTTTTATCACTAAAAATGGAGGAGCTATGTTTATAAAGCCAATCAATTTCTCTTAACTCGAATAGCCTACTTTGTAACGTATTAATATTTAGAACATATATATTTGGCATTAATACATCACACGTATTTTTCTATTTCTATCTATTGAATCCAATTAAAAAAATTGCAATTTTATAAATCATACTAGAAAACTCGACCCTAGAACTAAGTAATAAAGGGGCCTTCTCTGTAATCTTTTTATTGCTTTAAATTGGAATATTTATGGAAAAATGTCCCCGTAATTTTTCATTATTCATAGGAAAACTGTAGAGTGTGGAAAGTAAACGCGAACTTTGAACTTTATATCACTCTCCCCTCTTTCATGACGAGCCTTCGATCTTGAAAATGTCAGACCGTTATTTCGGTGGAATTTGTAGGGTTTGGTTCCCTTGTTTTTTCAATTTTGACAACCCATCTAACCTCGAAATCGATATTAATATTCTCTTTGTTATTGCTGTTGTTTGGATCATTTGTTTTTGTTTCGCTCCCATGTTTCCAAAATGTTCAGAGTGCTTTCTACCTTGCACTAATAATAATATAAATTAACCATTCAAAATATACGTTTACTAGATGGGAACAGACGAAAATTATGGTTCGAAAAAGCGAAATTTCAAAAAGAAGTTGACCAAAACAAGGATCATTTGCTGTTGTGAATATTTATAAATAAATTGAATGAAAATAAGATATTATTTATTATCAATCATTTTGTTCGGATATTCCTGACTTCTGCTTAAATTTGACGTGAAACTTAAATTTTACATGTAAAACTCGCCCATTGTGCTAAAATAAACTTTTGGCAGATATTCCGCTCTACTCTTTGAAAATCCAGGCTCCACTTCTTCAGTAATATGCACTAACAACTAAAAGGTACAACAATATTCAAAAAAGGAAATCAAATTAACCAACACAATACACAACCACAAAAACAGGATTGTCATATTAGGTTCTTTTGCGTTGGATGTTTCGGTCTCGGTCGTAGCAGCAATTGGCCAGTCACTTTGACAAACACTGCCAACATAATTTCAGACCTTATGACGTCACTTGACTCGAAGTCAAACGAGTGTTCGGAGCACCCTTACATTTGTTTAACTTTCTTTGTTAAATTTTGTGACATCTTCATTCGAGGAATACATTATCAGTAAGCTTTCAAATAAACATATTTGTTTTGAGATTTGAGCAACTACCAAAAAGATCCATTAGACTGTCGGATAGTCAAGTAGCCATTAAAGCACTGAGCTCTTGTATAATCATTTCCAAAATAGTGTGTCTATGCAACGCACTGAACTAGGCAAGAACAATAGAGTCACCTTACTGTCGATTTCAGGGCACACTGGAATAAAAGGAAATGGAGCAGCAGATGAACTAGCAAAGAGGGGGGCTGAAACAACCTTTTTGAAGGACGGAACTCTTTTGCGGTATCGTCTCCAATGTGATATTAGAAAAAATAAGCAAAGCTGGGAAAAATTAATTATACTACACTCCATTGAGATGTTGGATAAGTACCAGTACTTGGGACCACAAAAAAGATGGTCCGAGGACAAATACAAAAATGGATACAAAGCCAACATACACTACAGTGGAGGAATACAACAAATCAGGTACACAATAAGAGCTTCGAAGTAAAACTGCAATGTGAGTTTCAACTGAGATCCTAACAGGACATTGTCGCCTCAATGGGCACCTGATAAAAGAGGAACATTTACTCAAGTTGAAGCCTGCAAATATCCTAAAATTCCTCTGGGAAATAGGACTGAGGGAGCTACTAGTGTCTGGGACTTTTCTCAGGAACTAAGTAGAGGTGAAGGGGCACAATAGATCCTTCAGGTACCTATCAGTGAATGTCACCCCAATACACATACATACATACATTATTTATTTTGTTTGTAGGGGGCCCAGTGACGTCGGTTTTTAAACATTAGTTTTGATAACAAATATATTCACCAAAAATTGTATTTATAGTTAAAAATCAAGACTGAGTAATATATAATTAAGTTGAATGTAAGTGTGGATTTATGCAGCAGCATTTAACAATTATCAATTATTATTTAACAATTAACATTCATCATTTAACAATTAGTGGAACTGCCATCGTTTATGCAGACATAATTATAAATTAGGAGAAAATAGTAAACATGTGCACAAGCCCGAGATTCTAGTTACGATAACCCTACATTTTCATGTCTATTTGTGCATTGGAACAATTTTGAAGATGTATAGTAGAATTGAAGACTTCTTTCCCATTAGTACAACTTGAAAATAAACAAACGAACAACATAACCCTAAGTCAACCGCATGAAAAAAGTAAGGATCTGCGTACTAGTTGCGCACTAGATGAAATTTCGGTGGTTTGTGACATAGATACTTTTTTATTACGCAAACATATTCACATTTTCATCACTCTTCCGCCCTCTACAGGTATTTTTCAATTATCAACCAACATTAAATCGATACACGCTATCACTGTCCTCAACATCATCTAGGTTGCTTTTTTTTTCAATCCCGCTTTTGCCCTTATTATTAGTTTACATGTCGTTTGTAGTGAGCGATGAAAATAACCCTGCCGCGTATGTTGTATAATATTTTAATCTCGTTCAAGTTTTTTTTTCCTACATTGCACTAGAGCAATTTTTCATCAACGAAGAACATGTGGAATTTTAATACTTGTAAGTTTTTTAAAACTACCAGTCACCATGTTAAAATTTGATCATTTCAGGCAAATATATTTCAGTTGTTGGCTTTTGTCTCAGTTTGCAGATAAAAAATTTAAGCTGTTTCGTCTGTTGTTTTAATTAGCCGACTCTAACAGAATGTTTTGTCAGCAGTCGAGTGGAATGGAAATATACATTGAGCTAACGAATATCGTTTACGAACTTATCGTTCGTAAACGATATTCGTTATTCTGTATCCAAAATGCTAACGAGTTCCCCGCTAGAAATCGCCGTTAACGGACAACAGCTAGAAACGTCACTTTGGGTATGAAAATTTGTCTATTTTTGTGATAAGATTAATTATTTCGGTAAAAATTATGGAAATTGTTGAAGAGGAAATTGATTAATGGTATGGTGTAGTTATTTAATATTCAAAAAGAAATTTTTTTTTCTTACATATTGATGGAATATTTTCAAGCAAGAAATTCGTAACCTCAGCTTATTGACATATAAACGTCAATGCATCAGCTTAGCTTCTCCTTCATCTATGTATGTATGTATGTGTGATTTTTGGGGTGACATTCACTGAGACCTAAAAGGTCTATTGTGCCCCCTTACTTCTACTCAGTTTCTGAGGAGAGTCTCAGAAACTAGTAGTTCCTTTAGTCCTATTTCCCGGAGGAATTTTAGGATGTCTGCAGGCTTCAACTTAGGCAAATGTTCCTCTTCTATCCAGTAATCTCCCAGGTGCTGTGCTCTAGGATTCTGGAGTGCTGTGCAGTTGGAAAGTATGTGGATGGAGGTTTCTTCTTCCATTCCACAAAATCTGCATTCTTCTTCCTCCACTATTTTGAGCTTTTTCAGGTGCCCATTCAGGCGACAATGTCCCGTTAGGATCCCTGTCAAAACTCTTAGCGCAGTTTTACTTTGACTTATGCATTCTTTTGATCTCAACATCTAACCCATATCCAACCATAACAAAGAGCCATAACCTCAAATTGCAGTTGAAAGCTGAACAACCTTGTGACATTGTAAACTATTTCAAAGTTGGTGAAAATATTGACATGGAAAACGTAAAAATTTTTGAAAATATTAACGGATATGTATTTATATAGAAATATTATAATGTAATTCAACATTCTGACAACGCTGTGATATTTTGCTCTACTACCCATTTGAAAACGTCCAGCTCTCGTCAACATCAGAAAGTGGTCACCGAAAGAGATACAGAATAACGTTTCAAAAATTTTCGTTCACACTTTCAATCGTTTGTGCACGAAACCTTTGCTGAACGAAATATTATAGAATAGACGTCTTAATGTGGATGGAACAATTTAAGATCTAACTCTGGATTTCGGCTGATACCACATGTCAATCTAAAATTTTGTTATGCGATTGAGGTTGGGGATGCTGTTATCGCGTTTACAACATTTCCTTTACGTGAGGATATGTATTGCTGTAATTCCAGTGTGGTATTCATTTGAGGATTATGCTTCAAGAATTCTTGGACGGAGAATATCCACCGTATACTGAAGATACGCTGAAACCGGTCTACAAGTGATGTTGTCCCTTCTAATTGCAAACCAGAATGTTTGGTTATATCTTGTAGATATACCGGGCCCGTTCAACTAAGAAGTCTGATTCAATGTCTATAGGGGCATTGTTGGGAATATTAATATTCAAGGGATTTTATTTAATGTATTTTTATCTGTATTGATCACAGTGAGATGTTAATTGTCAAAGTCAGTTTGAATGTTCATATAAAATATAATTGAAGGATTCATAAAACTTTGTACGTTATTTCATCCATTTCCTAAGCTTAATTATAACAGGCATATAGCCCGAGAAATAATTCTTTTTTCTCTTATTCTTTGGGGAATCAAACCACAATAATGTTTTTTATTTTTTATTCCGATGTTTCGGTAGCGTTCCAGCTACCGTTGTCAAGATTAACTAGTAATGAAATTAATAAAAAAATTTTTGGTCCCTATCTGACACAACGAAAAAATATGACAACTAGACAATCAATAATATTTTGAAGTTTGAGACTACAAAACTTTGTCGTCGAATTTTATTAAGGTCCATTCTAACGATATGAAATGGAATCCAGTGAAGTGCACGTTCCAGAGAAACGGTTTTTATTGGGATAGCGCTTTTTTTAGCTTATTTTGGAAATGTTGTTGGTAAAACGCGTTTGTTGTGTATGATCATTTTTGTTTTCAAAACATGTATAACTCAGTTTGGTGATTTTGTGTATTGAAGTGTGTATCGATTAACAACAGTTCCAATGATAAATCATGAGAAAACCTGGATAAAAACTTATGATGCTTACCTGATAACGCAGGTAATTGATTATTGGAAATTTCACTTTCTAACATTGGTAACTAAATTTGACTAAATTCGGCTGAAATACTAGCTACACATTTATCTGCATTTAGTTGTATCAAAGCACTTTCTTCGATTTTTCGTCTTTTATAATTGGGCTTTTTCAATATTATTTTTGTCGAATCCCATTGAATTTTATGCCCCTCTTCCCAAGCATGTTTAGTAATACCTGACTTAACCCTCCAGTGGTCGCGCGAATATTTGTAGCGAGTTTGGTCGCGCACTGTCTCTGAGACCGGGTTGCAAAAAAATTTTTCCTTAACCTTTTTTGTCGTTTGTTTGTCGACATATTATTAAACTGATCATTATTAAATATTATCACTAAATTTTAACATATAAAACATATTTTTTATCCGCAAAAAAAATAGATGAACAAAATAACTTCAAAAATGTAGAACTTTATTTAGGTACAAAAATAAAAAATAAACAACATTGTGAGTAGAAAAATATAACAAAAAGCAACATTCTAAATAATACTAAATGTATTCAAAATAAAATTTCCTAATTATTCCACTTCTGTCGGGGTTTGTTTGCACCTAGAACATATCGGTGTTAAATGCTCCAAACACATATAAGTATTGCACTGATAGCAGGAAAATCTCGTTTTTCGATTTTTCCGCCACCCTCACTCGGTACATCTACCTGGTGGAACATTAACTTCTGCAGCAGCTGTTTCTTGGTCTGTTATTTCTTGGAGGCGAAACGATTAAAAAACATCTGCTACTTACTTCATCACTCAAAAAACTGTAACGTAATCAGTCGCGCCGGTCTGTGACACCGGTTTATTATTTATAAAAAAAAAACTACAAACTCTACCACAGTCAAATTTGCACTAGGCATTGCTACCCGCGATCGTTACAGCTACTGAGAGAGGCATACCACCATCCCCTCTTTTTCTTTAAAATTTATCCAGAAAACGAATAAGCCGGTCTCATAGACAAGTACGCGACCACTGAAAGGTTAAAGAACTCCCTATCTTTGATGTATTTTTTATGTTCACTTACGATTTATCATTGGAATTGTTGTTAGTCGATACAAGCTTCAATATACAAAATCACCAAACTTAGTTATACATGTTTTGAAAACAAAAATGATCATACACAAAAAAGTAACAACAAACGCGTTTTACTAACAACATTTCCAAAATAAGCTAAAAAAAAAGCGCTATCCCAATAAAAATCGTTCCTGGACCGTGCACTTCACTGGATTCCATTTCTAGTAGACTATCATATCGTTAGAATGTCATAAAATGAAATATTTTATTTCACATTTTACCAGAGGTGTGATCTACTATGAATGGACCTTAATGAAATTTGACAACAAAGTTTTGTAGTCTCAAACTTCAAAATATTATTGATTGTCTAGTTGTCATATTTTTTCGTTGTGTCAGATAGGGACCAAAAATTATTTTATTAGTTTTACTACTAGTTAATCTTGACAACGGTAGCTGGAACGCTACCGTAACGTCGAAATAAGAAATAAAAAACATTATTGTGGTTTGATTCCCAAAAGAATAAGACAAAAAAGAATAAGTAATGCCACAAGAAACTTACAGAAGATATCGAGAAATAATTGTTTCTTCATAGTGGAACGGTCATTATTTTTCAAAACTTTGTTAAAACTATGATAGTATCAAATCTACTATCATTGATATCTAACGTGCTGTTAATTGTATTGTAATAAATGACAAATAAATCGTATTTTGGCCAAACATTTTTATTCACAATTTGGAGGCGGACTGCCCTATTTTTTACAACGAGATAATATTTTGAAACGAGTAGGAGTGGGTTGGCGTTAGAAATTTTGCAGCCATGGTGTAGGACATAAATGAAAAATCCCTTAGATGACTAATTAGGGAGGCAGCAGATTTGTGGCTTTGGAGACGATTCTCCAGCATTTGATGGAATTAATTCGGGCATCTTCGAGAAGATCATACATTTTACATTGGGAATGTTTTTTTCAACATGGGAGATGACAAAAGAAAAGGTTTTGATGTGGCATTTGACTGGAGTGTTTTTCCAGAAGGCAGTAGTTTGAGAGTGGAGAGGTAAGCATACCACATGACGCGTTAGATTTCGGTTTTTTTATGGCAGATATTCCTCGGAACTTCTAGGATTGCTGAGCAATTTGGTTTTGCTTACTTGCAAGGGATTTGGCCTCTCCAGACTCCGTTTCTGGCTTTGAGGGTAGCTATTTTCTCGTGAAGTAGTTCATCTGGTGGAAAATAGGGACATGGATATGTCACAAGGGGTGCCACAGGGTTCAGTGTTGGGTCCCCTGCTGTGGAATGTCCTATACGATGACATACTCGGGCTGAAACTCAACTCCAGGAGGGATGCTACATAACAGCTTATGCTGACGACCTTGCGGTTGTCATCACGGCCGCAGATAAAAAGGAATTAGTATATAAGGCAAATGATGCCGTAGCATAAATTGTTTCATGGATAAAGAAACATGGGCTACAGGTAGCCTCAGAAAAGACAAAGGCGATCATCCTTGAAGGCACAAGAAACAGAGAGGGAATACAATTTAAAATAGAAGGCATGGAGATAACGCCAGGTAAACATGTAAAATGCCTCGGGATATGGCTAGATGATAAATTAACTTTTAGCGAACACGTAGGTACGAAAGATCTGCGAAAAAAATAGCGGACAAGCCAGTTCGCTCAGTAAAATACTGTCAAACATAGAGGGACCAGGGTACTGCCAAAGAGGGATACTGTATGGAGTAGTCCAATCAATCCTACTGTGCTCCCATCTGGGAGGAAGTGTGCAAAATGGGCAAGTACAAAAGCCTTTTGTTGTCAACGCAAATAAATTTTGCACTTAGAACTATCTGCGGGTACAAGACGGTGTCTTTGGAGGCCGTACTAGTTATCTAGGGATTCCCACCCATAGATTTACTCATAGAGGCGAAAGAACTGGAAAATAATGAGGAAGAGGTAACCATGAAGAAGTGGCAAGCAAGGTGGAACGGAACGACAAATGTGGCACTATGGACGAAGCGCTTGATATCGGATATATCGAAATGGATGGAATGCAGATTTGAACAGACGAACTATTATATGACACAATTTCTAACGGAACACGGGAGCTTCAAAACTCATACCTACAGGATCAAGAAGAGTGAAGACTCATCATCCATTTATTGTAGAGCTGTCGATAGCGCAGAACATCGAACCTCGAATGTGAGGAGTTTGCAGAATCCAGAAGAAACGCAGCGGAAAGATCGTATAATGTTACAAAGACGGATAATATAATTGCGTGGATGATAGGAAACAGAGGACAATTGGAAAATAGGATATGATCTCATAGTTGAAATTATGGCCAACAAAGAACAAGACGAGAGAATACATAATAAAAAATTCATAGGCGAATAAGCGGGAAAACGCTGGTGCACGCGAAGTAAACCGAAAGGTGTTCCCAGTGCACTGTGCGAAGAAGTTCATCTGGATAAAGATGTTTTGAAGTTAGATACATGGTTGTACAGATTTTGGAGGTTGGAATCTAGGTTGGGTCGTTAAACTGGAGTTTCCATCAAAGAGCGAAGTTTGATTGGAGAGCTGGGAGGCATCTCCAAAGTAGATAAGATTTTTCTGAAGATTTTGGTGTTGATTTTGATGTGTATGGAAGTTCCTTGTCGTCAATGTCGTTGTCTATTTTTTTCTTAGTCTTCTCTCTAGTTCTCATCATATTGGGCTAGGAAAGGAAAGTTGTCTTACCTTGTTACATTATGCACTGGTATGAGTACCGTGAGTTTATTGAAAGAAACCAGCCCTAGGTGCTGTTTTTCGGAAATTGGTGTACTCGTTGTTCAAGGCCTGTCCTATTATTAAGACCGCGGCGGGTAACGGTGTGAGCCAGTAAGCCACGTGCCTGCTCGTAGTAAAGCCGGTACTACTCCTGTGGACGCAGTGGTGAGCACTATTAATTAAATTATACAGTGTGAGTCAAATGGAACTTCACATACTTCTACCGTATGTAGAGTCTCTCAGAGGGGATATCATGTAGCTTCTGAAAAGTGTCAACTCCTCTTCTTTATTAATTCACAAGGTTAGTTGAGTAATTGACCATAAATTTCAATTGGCTAGTGTTCACGCGGCTTATTTAATTTTTCCATAATACAGTACTCTACTATCAAGCATCGCTTGCCAACCCGAACGTTGTTATTCGAGGGATGTATTTTCAGCATGATGGCCCCACTTTTTACTGGCAGTAAGACAACATCTAAATAATGTTCATGATAACAGGTGGGTAGGATATGTAGGTCCCATCTCAATGCCCTCAAGATCCCCTGATTTCGATCGCGTTTATCACCAAATTTGGGGACGATTGAAGCAGCTAGTTCACCTGGAGATTATAAATAACCCACAATTGATTGATGAGTATTTTCCAATAATCAGTTTCATGAATTAATTTAGAATCACCTACTTAACAACAACTTTAAGCCGTTCAATAGAATCACAGTGTTGGAAAATTTATCAGTTCAATAACTTTAGATCGTTCCATTAAACATTGTCCAATTACCCTCAAACTTGTATTTTCCAACTTATATTCTATTAGCGCCGTCTCTGTGTTGTTTCAATAATAAATGTGCTGTGTACTCACTTTTATAAACCTTTTTGCTTTTGTTAATAGTCCTAACGTAGTATGCCTAGATGCCTCGGGCCCCAGAGGCACTATATCTTTAAGTTTCTCTAAGCAGTTTCGCAGATGTGCTCGCCTGAAAACAAAAGCAACTTGTTACTCTCCACAAAATATTTCAAACTTTCAAGTCAACACGGAAAATAAATATCAGCAGAAAAAGCTTTTTATGTTTCCCCTCACTGGCGTGGATGGATTATTTCAAAGGGTTTCCTACATACCCCCATAGTTTATTAAGTCGTGATTATTCAAAATATGGAGTAGAGTCTATTCCAAGATATTTTGTTAATACCAACATGATTTATTGGAAAGAAATCTTTAGTAAATGGGCGTAGCACAGTATCGTCTCGTACTTGTTTCTTCGAAAAGCATAAAACATGATTATTTAGTATGGTTATTTTGAAACTGAAATGTGATATTAAACCAGATTTATATTGCTTGTGAATAAAGTGAAATGAGTCTATCAGTTGTATTAAGTAATGTATTGTGAATAATCACAAAATAAATTTAATTTATGTTCCAGTATCTAAATTTCACCTACTACGGATCTGTTACTGTTCACTTTACAATGGATGAACTTTTATCATCAAATTCTCCAGATGTATAGTTAACGGAATATTGTGAGATATTCTTCACGAATACAAACACATCAATTCATTCAGAATAAGCATTTGATTATACAAGAAAGTTTTCACTTCCAAGATGGGTCGTATGTATGCTTGTATGCTTATAAACATGGAAAGCCCAGTTATAATTGGATAGAGTTTCACGGAAACCATCTTCTGGAAAAAAAACTGTCACTATAGGCATATGTAACAAGTAAATACATTCAGGAGAGTTTAGTGCTGCAAAGTCCTTCAGCTCGTCCATACGATTATTGGGGTTTGCGTTTTCTATTCCACTAAAAGACTTTCCGGCGAGAAATTTCCAGCTGAATGATTTTTTTTTGGTCATATACGTGAGAAATTTTATCATCAATTAATATAACAGGATTATTATGGGATTTATAATAGCTGACACAGTGTACTAATAATCCAGTTTAGCTTTATCGTATCATCGACAACGGCGATTCAACAAGGTTTTATGTTATTTCATTTTGGCATTACAGAAAGTCATCATTGAAATTATGCAATCATAGCAATATATCAGCTGCAGCCAACACTATGAGGTTGAACTTGCCTCCTGACAAATCTAAAATACTTGATGAAAAAGTAAGCGGCGGAACAAATGTTAAAGGTGCAGAAGAAACGGTGTTGCGGGCGTATGTCGCAAAACTCTGATATTTTGATCAATCCTCATGGCCAAAATATTCCATGTTTACGAGCGAGTTTAGAACTGAAGGAAAAAGTGGAAATCAGCAAATACGGTGTCTTAATACGTTTTATCCAGAAGAAAAATGTTGGTTATCAATAGCGAAGTTTTTTTAATTGTATTTTTGGAAACTGAATACCATGCTTTATTCCATTGCTGATGGGGTAGATATCATTTCGCTTTATTTTATGAACAATAAGTGTGCAAATGCAGTTAAGTAATTTAAAATGTCAAGATAAACAGGTCAGTAGGAAGAATGTTCTAGAGTAAGTTGAGATATTTCAAGGAACTGTGAATGTAGCTGATGAAAATAAGAGAATAGACCGCCGTAGGAGATGAATCTAGTGATTTTTTTTTTTTTTTATAATAAACACCCCGCAGGGCATTTTTTACATTATAATCTGATCTTGTTAGATCAATGAATAATTCTGTTCTAACCTAATTTACTAACGATGCAAAACCTAAGGCTAAGGACTTACTCACTAGAATCCCTTAATTTTTCTAATAACTCACTACACTAATGTTATCGTGTACAAACAAGCACTGTACTCTGCTTTTGTATTACCTAACACAATTTACACTAACTCGGAAGATTTTATCCTCTTAAGTCTTCTGATTTAGTTTGTATTGTCTAGGAGCTGGATGGCCTCTACATTGACATGTTGAAGAAGTCGCTGTTCATGACTCTCAGCAAATTTGTTAATGGTTTGATCAACAGTGTCCATTTCCAAGTCCCTGTGTAGGTCACCATTTCTGCTGTACCAGGGGGCATTGACGATGCTCCTTAATACTTTATTCTGGAATCGCTGAATTATTTCTAAGTTGCTTTTACTGGCGCAACCCCACAGCTGAATTCCATATGCCCATATGGGCTTAAGAATCTGTTTGTACAATAGTATTTTATTGTATATGGACAGGGTGGAATTTCGTCCGAGCAGCCAATACATTTTTCTAAATTTTATATCTAATTCTAGTTTTTTCTTTTTGACATGAGCTCTCCAGCGTAGCTTAGCATCCAGTGTCATACCAAAATATTTTGCCGTATCAGCATATGGCACTTGGATATTGTTTATGCTAACAGGGATATATTGGTCTCTTTTATTTGTGAAATTGACATGGGCGGATTTAGCCTCATTCAACTCAATTCGCCACTGCTTAGTCCAATGGTTAATTTTATTGAATGATGTTTGAAGATTTGTTGCCGCTTCTTCGTGATCTTTGCCTACAGCCATAACAGCAGTGTCATCAGCAAAGGTGGCTATCGTGTCATGCTCTAATTCAGGAATATCACTGGTGTATATTAGGTAAAGGACTGGCCCCAATACACTGCCTTGTGGTACTCCTGCTTCAATTTCCTTCAGTTCAGAGTAACAGTCTTCCTGCTTAACTCTAAAAGCTCGATTTGAGATATAAGACTCCAGCAATTGTGCAAACTGTTTTGGCAAAAGCTTGCTTATTTTATAGTTAAGTCCCTCATGCCATACTTTATCGAATGCCTGTGCTACGTCAAGAAAGACTGTAGAACAAACTTTTCTTTCTTCCAACGACTGCTCAATTATGGCCGTGATCCTATGGACTTGATCTATAGTAGAGTGGCTGTGTCTGAAGCCAAATTGATGGTCTGGAATTATATTTTTGTTTTCAATAATTGGCTTTAATCTTTTAAGAAGTATTTTTTCGAACAGTTTTGAAATTACAGGGAGCAAGGAAATGGGCCGGTAAGACGAAACTTGATTTGGTGGTTTTCCGGGTTTAGGAATCATTATCATTTCTGCTACTTTCCATATCTTAGGTACATATTTTAATCTAAACGATGCATTTATAAGATAGGTAAGTTTTACAATTGCCTTACGTGGCAGTTGTTTTAGAACTTCCCCCGTAATTAGGTCAAACCCTGGGGCTTTCTTCGGGTTGATGTTTTCTTTAATTTCTGCTGTTATTTCTTTTGGTGTAGCAAGTCTTATTTCACCCTCTTCCAGATTAATCTAGTGATGTTGCAGTTTTGGAACATATTCATCTAGATTCTTAAGTCTACATTAATTACAAGACAATTAACATCTGTGTCTGGGATAAATCGCACCAGCATTCAAACCATTTTTAGCGAGAGAATGAGTGAGCAAGCAACGAACGAACCAGTTTCTCTATAATTCTCCGATGAATGCAGCTTTCATATGATCGGTACCGTAAATAATCATAATTGCCTCAACTGGTCTGATTAAAAGGTGGTGTATACACAGCAACTCCAAAAATTGAATGTAGGGGCTGGCATTTTCAGTGACCAGCTGGTGGGTCCATATTTCCTACCAGTAATGTATTTGCAGTTAATGGAGGTTGTTATTGACCCTCCCTCTCGCTCTTCCTTGAATGATATTCTTGAAAATGACCAACAGTATAGAGAATATAAGTTAATGTTCCATCAAGCTTTGACTATTCGTCAGTATTTAGACCAGCATTTTATACAGCACTGGCTTGGGAGAAAATGAAGCATTGAATGTCCTTCACGGTTACTAGATTTGTGACCCTCGATTTTTTTTGTGGGGATACCTCACAAGTGAAATCCACAAAACACAACCAGCCTTTATAGAATATTATTTCATGGACACGAATGGTTATCAATTTGAACATTTAATTCAACTGAGAGGTAAGTGAACAGCTAAAGATAATTGAAACTTCAAAATGCTGTAGACGTAGACAATTGGTAGTTCTCTAATGATACCTTACTAGACCGCTGATGCGATTTAAATATTTTGATGTGAAGCTTTTTCTCATCAGGAGGTGAAAGTGGCGTAATCAAAATTACTCGAAAAATGTACTTCTCTGATTAAAATTCGACAGGTCTCCGCGTTCCAATGAAATGTTGACGCAGTTTCCGATAATGGATCTGTTCCGTCTGCGTACGGCCACCCTGTATATAATACAGTTTATACCTTCCAATGGGTTATGTTTTATTTTGCGTATGTTTTGTAATGTCTCGCTTATATTCACTTTATGGGATAAGGAAGTTCTTGAATATAATACAAGGGTAGATAAGATATATTTGTCTATAAAAGTTTCTTCTGTTTAATGTTTGTTTTCTTGAATTCAAGTATTGCCGTCGTTGCATTCCTTATACAAAGTAATGCTGAATCTTTTGTTAGCACGTTCGTATAGTCCTAAGCCAAGATAAGCTTTTCGTTTTGGAAGTAGGGAGAAAATTACTTTGTAACCCTTTGTACTTCATCAGTCAAGCTTGATTCATTGTGTCTTGGCAAATTTAACTTTTTTAGAATTGTCATGGCGTAATTGGAATTTTTTTTCAAATTTTATTTCAAAGTAAATAATAATATCAAAAAAAGTTATAAAACCTCAAAAAAGAGCAACTCACCTAGGCAAAATTGCATGTTTTGTTTATTGTTTCTTCTGCTAGTTTCGGTACATTTGGTTACAAAAAAAATCGCAAGTGCTATGCTGAGATAGGTCATTCGAATTAAACGTGGAAAAAAGAAGCAGGAAAAAAATAACTAATTTTTCATTATTCAATTTATCTTCTTTTGTGGGATTGAGCAACAAGTGGTGGGTGAAGAAAACGAAAATATTTTATTTATTCACACTCAAAATTGATAATCTGAAATTACATAATATTATTTCTAAGAATGTAAGTTGATTTTCAAATATGTAATTCCCAACATTGATTCTAAATTACCTGAATTCAGGCTTTTGCTTTGGATGTGATGGAATTGAATTATAGAACCTGGGTCCAAAGAATATGAAATATCTCTGCGATAATGCATTTCTACATAATTCAGTAGATATCATTGTTGGCTGCAGAGCGGCTGGGGCAAGTATATTTATATATTTTTTTTATTGGAGAACCATTTTACCTATTTAACGTACGCCTCAGCGTGTTTAGATCGAACTTTAACACGGGTGTGTTTTAAAGTTACCGTAGCAACATCAACAACTCGAGAAACGAAGTCTAAATCTATGGTCTAAATCATGTCTAAATGACAATTTTTTCATCATTGATTTGACAAGAGTAGTTTGTAATGTCAAAACTTTCATTCGAACAATATTTAACAACAAATTTATAAATTAAAATGGGAAATGCCGTTGGTATTGCTTGAAATATCAATATTGTAACGTTCATTCTAATTTATATTTACAGATTTATATTCGAATACAGTCCTTATTTAATAATTTATATAAAACACTAAACACACACTAACTATAATTTATATGAGAGTCACTTAATAAACACTTTATCGGGGCGCGATTGCTTTCTTTCAGTATCAACACTAACTGACTAACTAACTCCGCTGCGATGCTCGTCGCCTATTTATACTCGCACGTCGTGTAGTTCGAGAGACCTCTCGAAGTCCTGGTGGATGCGCTGGGTTTTTCTAGATGTTACGTGTTCCAGATCATTCTCGAAAATAAGGCGGAGGAGCTATAGTCGTATCATATGGGAATTTCACTGGGGGCACTAATTGAGCACATTAATGCAGCAGCTCGCGTAACATTGCCCCCTCCTTAAGAGACAGTTCCTCCTGGAACTAACTAGGAAACTGAAACGAGATGACTGTATCGGCAACTGGTTCCTTTGTTACATTTTCCAGTTGCATGGAAGTAACATGCGACCGTCTTCTCTGTTGGCTGTGTCTCCCGTGCTTGGCCGCAGACTAGTACCTGCACTTCGGTGTCTCGGAAGATTACTTCTAGTATGTTACGGATTATTCGCCAATCTAAATGCCTACATTCAATCTTGGGCATGGCTAGCCTATGCACGTCCAATTCAGGCACATGCTCCCTCAAGCTTCGTAATGCTTCCCAGACATCCTCGTACGTTGGTCTTTCGTCGAAGGTGTTTCTCGTCACTAGGTGGAAATTGTAGCGGGAGCCATCTTGCAGCTTCAGAGCTTTACCTGGTACTGGTAACTGGTTTTGCAAACGTCGGGCGCCACTCTTCTTTATGAACAGGGATGCCAGTCCACGTGCATCGGTTACGCTGGCAGGGATGTTTATTGCCAGTGAGTATTCCTCTGGAACGGTAAGCATGTCTTGTCGTCTCTCAGTGGTGACGCCGAATCTTGCTTTTCCGGTATCACCATAAGCACCCATGAACTCTACAAAAGCAGGATCGGCTACTTCCTGCAGCTGGTTTACTTCCTCATCGTGGTCACCCTCGAATGGCGCTAATCGGTTACGGTGTACGACCTTTGGCTTTCCGTTTGGGATATTGCTGATACGATAGATGACATCGTTGATTCGTTTCTTCACGAGGTACGGACCGTCCCAAGCTTTCTGCAACTTTGGAGAAAAACCCTTTTGTCTCCTTGGGTTATGCAGCCAGACTTTGTCTCCTTCGTGAAAACCTCCTTCTGTAGCTTGCGTATCGTACGTTTTTCATCCTATCGCTAGCGATCTGGAGATTCGATCGAACCAGCTCGTGTACGTCGTCCATTCTTTTTCTCAGCTGGGTTACGTAATCTTCACCAGCTATGTCTTCTCCGGGTCGGCATCCAAATTCAAGGTTGCAGGGTAATCTTATTTCGCGTCCGAACAGAACTTTTGCTGGTGTTTGGCCGGTAGACTCATTGATGGCGGATCTGTAGGCCATCGTAAATAACGAGAGATATTGGTCCCAATCTCGCTGATGGTTAGATAGGTACTACTTTAGACAGGAATTTGCCAAGAGTTCTGTTCATCCGCTCTACCATTCCGTCCGACTGTGGATGCAAAGCCGTAGTTCTCGTTTTTTCCATGCCGAGCTTTTCACAAACTTCCTGGAACAGCTGGCTTTCGAAGTTTCTGCTCTGGTCGCTGTGTATTTCCAGGGGCACTCCATATCGGCAAATGAACTCATTCAAAAGCACGTCGGCAACAGTTGCGGCTTCTTGGTTTGGAATGACATACGCTTCTACCCATTTTGTGAAATAATCCATCACCACCAAAAAGTACCTGCTGCCATTTGCTGTCGGTGGAAACGGTCCGACAATGTCCAGGGCAATTCGTTCAAAAGGGCTTTCGACATTGACTGCTTCATAGGAGCCTTTCTTCTTCCTTGTGGTCCATTGGTCGTAGCACAGGTAGTGCATTTTTTAGACCAGTCCTTCACATCTTCGGAACTGTGCATCCAATAAAACCGTTCTCGCACTTTCTGGAGGGTCTTCTTCACACCTAGATGTCCTCCTGACGGACTGTCGTGTAATTTCCGCAGTACTGCTGCTACCCTTGTTCTTGGAATCACCAACTGTCTTCTACTTTCGGAACCTTTATCGTTCTCGATTACTCGCTGTGGCAAACCGTTTTCCAGAACCAGCGAGTCCCACTGGGCCCAATACGATTTCATCGTTGGCGAGTACCTTGAAATTTCCTGCTAAGTGGGTCAACAGTTTTCCTTTTTCCAATGTCGGATTTTCTTCAAGTCGGGATCGTTCTCTTGTTCCTCTTCCAACTTTTCCGGTGTTCATTCGTCGCTGGTCACCGTGGTTCTTCGAATGGCAGCTTCCTTAGCTTCTGTTTTGGTGCAGTGAGAGCACTCTGCTGGGAATGGTCTTCTGTTTGTAGCAGTTCTCGGTCGCTTGCACGAACTGCGTACATGTCCCATTTCTCCACAATTCCAGCATCTCACAGCTTTCGATTTTCCATTTGAGATGCTTTTCATCATGTTGACAATCTGGTCAAGCTTGTTTTCCACTTGTTCGTCTGCTACAGCCCTCACCTTGCCGTATACTCCGGAAGACTGTGTAGCTGCTTCGTACTCCAAGGCTGCAGAGAGTACGTCGACCAGTGTCTTGTGCCGAGCCAAGCGTAGAGTTCTCTGCATTTCATGGTTACGAACTCCGTCGATGAATGTCTGTACCCCTAAACATTCCATGACATTCTCCGGTGCCGATGGATAGGCAAACCGCACCAACCTCGCAATGTCTGCTTCGAATTCCTGCAGAGTTTCGTCGCGTTTTTGTTTGCGGTTTTTCAGCTGCGACTCGTACAGATGCTCCAAGTGTTCCAGGCCATATCTCATGTTCAATCGCTTTTTGAGTTGCTCAAAATCTTCGGTCTCACCACTGGAATGGTCTGGAGGATATCCATGGCGAATTCTCTAAGGGCAAGAGTTAAATTCAACGCTTTTTCTTTCTCACTCCAGTTGTTTGCCTTTGATGCCGCCTCGAATTGCTTAAGATAGTTCGGCCATGACGTTTTACCATCGAGTGTTGGCAGTTTCACTCGGCTGTTAATATCGTTTTCCCTTTTCGGTTTCAACTCTACTTTCTCTGCCAGTTCGTCGTTGTTCGGGGCTTGCCTAGTAGTAATATCCGGGTGATGACTAGTCTTCCTTTCAATTTCTTTGATTTTTTGTTCCATTTCTTGCCCCATTCTTTCAATCTTTTCTTCCACGGCAGAAATTCCATTTTTTATATCCGTCGAAATTTTATTTTCCATGTCCGACATTTTATTTTCGACTTCAGCGGCAATGTCATTTTTCATTGACAAAATATTGGCAGAAATATCGTCCTTCATAACATAGATCTTCTCGTCCATATTAGCAGAAATATCGTCCTTCATTGTAGAAATCTCATTCTTCATGGTAGAAATCTTCTCATCCATGGAGGTAATGTTAGCAGAAATGTCGTTCTTCATGGTAGAAATTGACGAGATTATGGTGGAGGATTCAATGAGTTTCTGGATCCAAGTCTTTCCAGTGCTATTTTAAGTCTTTCAACCAATTCACTCTTCTTTCCGGACGTTTCCAGCTCGCGATTTTCTAATTCTGCTTTTAGTTCCGTCACTTTCAGTTCACATAGTCTCTTAGCCATTTTTACGTAATTATTTATTTATATTATCCCACTTCTGACATCAATGTAACGTTTATTCTTATTTATATTTACAATTAATTTATATTTACAGATTTATATTCGAATACAGTCCTTATTTAATAATTTATATAAAACACTAAACACACACTAACTATAATTTATATGAGAGTCACTTAATAAACACTTTATCGAGGCGCGATTACTTTCTTTCAGTATCAACACTAACTGACTAACTAACTCCAACTACCAGTAATAATTGAAGCAGTATCATTGGCATAACATATTATGAGGTCTTCAGATAAGTTCTCGATTTTTTAAATATTATTTATGTATACAAGAAATAGTATTGGTCCCACTACCGTTCTCATTTTCACAAGATATTTCCAATTTTCATCCGTTAAGTTTGTTGGTTGAACTAGATCTAGTATGCCATGTGTACTTAATTTAGATAATAATATTTCACGGGATACAGTGTCAAACGCCTTGGCCAAGTTAAGGAAAACCGTTTTAATGACTTGTACAAGGCACCGACAGTTTTCTTTAGAAA
Source organism: Galerucella pusilla (assembly GCA_910591695.1). Taxonomy (NCBI): domain Eukaryota; kingdom Metazoa; phylum Arthropoda; class Insecta; order Coleoptera; family Chrysomelidae; genus Galerucella; species Galerucella pusilla. The sequence continues at coordinate 15,203 of CAJUYI010002715.1, read as the reverse complement.
ATCGGCAAAATTGGTAGTTATAAATTCTCAGAAACGAGCCTGAGCGATAATTTGAAGTTATCTACTTCAAAATAACTGTTTCAATATCAATCAAGTCAGCCTAATGTGCCAGCTGTTCCAAATCATTTGAATAATGTATTCCCCATATGGATGGGAAAAAATGGAACTCTATCTATCGAATGGTCACGGATTTTATTTTAATACAAAGCTGGTGTTTTTTCCAATTACCTACTATATTTTAATAAAACATTGTGTCCAAAACTGTGGATTGGAAAGGAGCATGAGAATTTGATCTCAGAAATATCAAGTTTGTGCATAGACAATGATTATTCGCTCAGTAGTCGCAAAATGTGATAGGTGTGACATCCGAATAGCTATGGTTGAAATAATACGCTTCTTGGTGTGCGTCATCAATTGTTAATCTCCTTCTATCACATTACGTAGGAATAAATGGAAAAAAGGCAGGTCTGTGATTAATACTAATCAAAATAACATAATAATTAACAGTTTGAATGTTTCACAAACGTTAACCCCAATCTTTGACTCACAAAAATTTGATTGGTTGATGTTTAGATTACGCGCCAGCACAACCTATCAATCGGGAGGTCAAAATACTATGAAGGCGTTACTTTCGTAGCGGCAATGTGTCTTACGTCTTTTTCTACTGTCACACTGACAGTTCTTGTCAGGTGTGTACTTTGTTGCTTACTGTCAATTATTATTCATTTGAAGCGAATGTTAGTCTTATTGTTATATTTAACTAAATAATAAAAAATATGCCTAGATACACAAAAAATCATCAGCATTTTGAAAGTTCTGAAGTATTTTCAGTTAGAAAAAGATGCTGGTAATTATTGATTTCATAGCCTTTTCGAATTTGGCTAAATACGACCCTGATGATTTTATTTATCAAATTTAAGGTTAGCTTTATGTCAAAATAGCAAATAAAATAAACGACATACCGAAAACCCGGATATACGTCACAATCGATGACGCACACCAAGAAGGGCATTATTTCAACTATACCCTTCTTGGTGTGCATCATCGATTGTGACGTATATCCGGGTTTTCGGCATGTCGTTTATTTCATCTGCTATTTTGACATATAGCTAACCTTGAATTTCATGAATTAAATCATTAGGATCGTATTTAGCCAAATTGGAGAAGGCTATGTTATCAATAATTACTAGCTTCTTTTTCTTACTGAAAATACTTGAGAACATTCGAAATACTGATGTTTTTCCGTGTATCTACGCATATTTTCATATTATTCAAATAAATAAAACCATAAGATTCATATTCAATTTTCATAAATAATAATTGACCGTAATCAACAAAGTACAGACCTGTCGAGAACTGTCAGTGTGACAGTAGAAAAATACGTAAGACACATCGCCGCTACGAAAGTAACGCCTTCATAATATTTTGAGCTTTGGATTGATAGGTTGCGATCGCGCGTAATCCAAGGCGTAGTCTGAACATCAACCAATCATATTTTTGTGAGTCAAAGATTAGGGTTAACCTTCCGGGTCCACATCAGTGGACATATCTTCAACCCTGCCGCGGACCATCTTCACCTGTCTCAGCTGTTGTATCGTGGCTGCACACATGGTTTACGATGCCAGGTGAGTCCTCGCCTATTATACAAACGTTCCCTGGTCGTCTGTGGTCATATCTTGCGGGCCAGAGGGATGGGGGGGTCTTGACTTGACTGTTCGGACCAAAAGGAGACAACCTCATTAAAAACCTGAATCCTTCGGCGGGATGACCGGGCCTACAGGATGCGTGGCCGAACAGCAGATCGGCACCTACTGGTCATCACCTAGGGAAACTGGGCGGAACCCCATTGTAGATAGCCTCACCTCCGCATGCTTGGCTCTGCGGAGGCGGACCAAGATTTCCCTAGCTACTCGTGGGATCTATAATGTATCTTGAAAGCAGTAAAGAGGAGGGGAGGGATAAGAAGGGGACCTATGAGGAGACTCTGGAGATGAGCGACCTATACTGGACCCTTACGAAAGAGGCTCCTGAGAGATGCCCTGAAACCAAGCTCTCTGAACAAGATGTTCAGATGATATGAGCGGTGAGGGCCCAGGCAATGCCGGGAACAACTGCCCCATCACCTGGAAGACCGAAAAGGCTCCGCAAGTCTATTTGCGGTGCAGAAAAACGTAGAAAAAGAGCCGCAATGGCGACAGGAAGGATACCGGAAGGTGGCCCTTGCAAAGATGTGACATCGGCACCGCCAAGCCGGGACACGCATGATAGTGCGGGTCCCAGCGGAGTCAAGCTCGATGTCACCAAATGGGGGGCCAAGAGGCATCGGGTGCATAACACGCCACCAGAGGCCAGACATGCTCCCAAGGAAGGCGTGCACGGTGCCTGGTGAGCACAAGGCATACCGGTAAGCTGCAAGCGATGGCTACCCAGAAAATCTGCTCACCAGGGAGCAGTACGCGCATATCCTTGCGCAATTGAATGAGGATATGTACAGGACTGGCGCCTCAATTGTGCCAAGCTTTGGAGGCCACAAGTTTGCCTGGGGAGCCGTTATGGTGACCTATGTGGATGGGGGCTCTCTGGCCTGGCTCAAAGAGGCGACAGCTAAGATCAGGAAGAAGGGTCTGGTGCTCCAAATCATTGAGCAGTCGGCCCTCGAAAACCTTGAGAAGGCGATGGTTTGGGTGCCAGCGCCGGTCGAGTCGTCTCCCCAGGAGGTCCTCAGAAGGATCCGGATTGGTAATCCGACCCTGAGGACTGAAGGGTAGGTGATTCGAGCCTCTCGATGGGATGCTGCCAACTTGAGGCAGAACATCGTATTGGGACTCGATCCTCGATCGGTGGGGGCACTCAATGTTACGAAGGGGTAAATCCGGTATGGGCACGGTAAGGTAAGAATTATCTTCCAGAGAACTACCAAGACTACCCCGGAGTGAATTATGTAATGGGTAAGGAGGTGCCTCTATAGGTTTTCGATGTCTGTTGCAGGTGCTTCAAAATTCACCCAGTATTAAATCAAGTTCATCTAGCTAGAAGACTTAATGACACTTCAATAAGTTTATCAAAAATTTAGCAAATGAAAATCGAATTACTCTCAGAAGAAATAAATAAATTGAGAATGTATGCTCGATCAAATAAAATATCTAAAAGAGGTTTAGTAGACGACCTCGGTACAGTAATCAAATATATTTCTGGAAATCTTGATTCAAAATAGTTTTGAAAAATTAATTTAAGCGAAAAAAAATTAATGGCTCAAAATTGCACACGTTTGCAGGACAGATAACTCAACGTTAGCAAACAGATTTACATGAAATACAAATAGGGTATTTTCCTATGAGCGGAAAAAATTAAAAAAAAATCGGAGCAGGTACTTTGTGGTACTATTATGCCAGAAATCAATATTTCACACAAATAAATCAAACCAGTGATTTTTTATTAACTTAAAAAAAAATGGTAATTTTCAAATATTTACTCAGCGCGGGAAAATATGTGAGTTTATTGTGACGTAAGAGGTCTCGCTGCTTGCTTGTTTCTTATAGGCCAGCTCAGGTGGGTGGCCGCAGGTCGAGCCGATGGTTCCGATTCGGCTGGTCAGTGATCTTGTCGCTCGGGATGCGGTAGGCGGAGCGACAAGATCACTGACGTCATAAAAAATCAGCGCGTTTTGGCGCGCTATTTAAATATAAAATTGGTTGGTTGGTTTTGGCAACTTTCCCGCTTAGTAAAAAATTTGGAGTACTTAACTGAGGCCAGACAATCTTCTAATGGTGTTTAAAAAAAATTGTCAAATACCCTATTAATGCAGAAAATGTTTTAAAAGAATTAAATAGTTTAAACGATAGGTTAAATAATGAAATTATTATTCATATTCAATAAGAACGAATCAGATACTTAAGAAACTATTTTGAAATTTTTTTTTATTTTTTTTGTGGCCGAGGGACTATTGTCCATTTAGCCAGTATTTCTAGTATTAAATTTATTGATTTTTAGATAGGATAAAGGTATACATTTCACACCCAGGGGTCTTTCAAGGTGACTAACTCGCAAGAAAGGGTAGACCACGGATGGTAAGGGAATATTTACTTGGGGTTAAGTAACAGAGGAATCATATTTACCTATTTACCAAATTTCGGGAACCGAACCGAAAATAGAATACTACCGTAACCCGCGAAAAACGAACTGGAAAGCATATAATGCAGAACTAGTTAACAGTTTAGACCGAACGATGGTAAAAATTAGGAACACAACAGACCTAGAGATAGCAGCAGACCTAACACGGGAAGCAATTATCTTAGCGTTTTAAAACAACTGCCCAACGGTGAGGAATAAATCCAACAGGAATGTGCCCTGGTGGACAAATGAACTTGCCGAAAAACGGAGACAGTTAAGAAAGAAGTTTAATAGAACTAAAGGAAATTCGGAAGAATGGACGGATTATAAGAGGGCCCTAACTGAATACAACAAACTGGTAAGGAAAGTCAAGAGAGACTCCTGGAGGAGGCACTGTGGGGAGATAGGACAGACTCACGAGTGTGCCAGACTGCAGAAGATTCTCTCCAAGGACCCTAATCAGACCATACAAAAAAGATAACGGACAATACACGGGAAATGGGAAAGAAACCATAGAAGAGCTACTTAAGGTACACTTCCCTGGATCAATACCTACCATGCCACCGCAGAACTCTCCAGCGACAGAACTGGATCGACCACGATGGGCATCCATGATAGACTGGCGAGCAGCGAAGGCAGTAGTGGTAGATGCGGAAAAGACAAAATGGGCTATTAGCAGCTTTAAACCATATAAATCACCGGGACCAGACGGGATTTATCCTATCCTACTCCAAAAAGGAGGCAATACACTGCACTACAGGGTAAGTGAATTGCTCAGAGCTAGCCTAGCTCTAGGGCATATTTCAAGAACCTGGCAACGCATCAGAGCTACATTTATACCAAAACCTGGAAAATCTGGACAGGACACGGATAAAGTTCTGAGACCAATCAGTCTAATGTCATTTTTGCTGAAGACTCTTGAGAAACTTCTCGACAGACATATTAGAGACGGTATACTGGCTACAAGACCAATACACCGAGATCAATATGCATATAGAGAGGGAAAATCAACCGAAACAGCATTACATCAACTCATAAAAAGGGCTGAATACGTGCTGGAAAACAAACGGGTATTGCTCGCAGCCTTTCTTGATATAGAAGGAGCTTTTGACAACACCTCCTATGAATCCATAGCTAAGGCGACGAGGAATTCTGGGATCGATGCCACGAGCTGCAGGTGGATAGACTGCATGCTCAGAAGCAGGCTCATAGATTAAACTCTGATAGTTAAGACAATAGCCGTACGTGCAACCAGGGCTTGTCGGCAGGGGGGAGTACTATCCCCGCTGCTGTAGAACCTGGTCATGGACGGGCTCATCAGAACCCTACACAGAGACGGATTTAACACCATAGGATATGCAGACGACCTGGTAATTCTATCCCAAGGTAAATTCAACAGTACAACCAGAGACAGACTCCAGATGTCTTCAAATGTAGTAACAGGCTGGACTGTAAACCAATACGATTGTCGGATGAAGTAGAATATCTTGGGGTTATCCTAGACCCAGGCTTAACTTGGAACCGACACCTCTAGCACGTGATCAAGAAAGCAGAGGTGTCCTGCAAGGTTGCCAGACGCACTTACGGCACTGAATGGGGACGTAGACCCAGCATGGTACACCGGCTGTACAAAATGGTTGTTATTCCCGGGATCACATATGCATCTCTGGTATGGTGGCCAAAGATCAGACAATCCTCTGCTATGCTAAAACTAAGCAAGGTCCAAAGACTTGCATGTATTGGCATCACAGGGGCAATGAGGACCACTCCTACAGCGGCACTGGAGACAATGCTAGACCTTCCTCCGCTACATTTTGTCATAATGTGCGAAGCAAGGGCAGCACTAACCCGACTGGAAAAAGCATCAGACCATGACGTGGCACATGGGAGAGGACACACAGAGATAAGGTATGTGGATGATGACATTTTCAAAATGCCAACAGACCACATGACCACCAAATATATCTTTCGCAAGAACTTCGAGATTGTCATCAAAGATCAAAAGGACCTTGAGGAAGAGAACGCATCACCACTAAGTAGAGCGAATGAACTGATCTGGTATACAGACGGATCAAAAAATGGACTCGGCACCGGAGCGGGCATATACAGCAAGACGAGCAAACATGAAGGGATCGTCTCGCTTGGCAAATACGCTTCTGTATTTCAAGCAGAGGTCTATGTAATACTTGCATGTGCAATGGCTAATAATATAAGATCCTACAACAACAGGCAGATCAGGATCTACAGTGACAGTCAAGCCGCCCTTAAAGCACTTCAGAGCTATAGGGTGACATCTCGGCTAGTATAGGAATGCGGCGAAGAACTTAGAAGACTGTCGACTCGGAACAGTGTAACACTGGAGTGGGTCCCAGGTCATAAAGGAATCGCAGGCAATGAAAAAGCTGACGAACTCGCAAGAGTAAGATCGTCAACTCAGATGAACGGACCCGAACCTGCTGTGGGCATCCCTAGATGCTTAACGAGGTCATGGTTGAAGGGGTGGTTGAAAAAACAACACAATAAATACTGGAAGAACACGACCAGGCAAATACATGGGAAGAAATTCATAAAAGAACTATCAGAAAAAGTGGCGAAAGAACTGCTCTCAATGAGCACGAACAAACTGCGCACCACTACGGGGCTACTTACGGGACACTTTCCCACAAA
>CAJUYI010002714.1:2716-28797 GCA_910591695.1 Galerucella pusilla | reverse complement strand
CTAATAATGAATTTATGCGTTACTTTATGGACGCACTGTATATTCAAACAATATAGAAGTACATACACACGTTTTTCATTGAATTGATAATTTGTTGGAAAATTGAGAAATGTTGGAGATTGGATAAGATTTATCAAGAAATTACTTGGGAGCTTTTTTGTTGACCGTAGGTACTCACGCGCTAACGAGTTATCCATTTCATTGGTGAGTGAAATGGTCGATGCGACATCATTTGCTAATATCAATGATAAAAATTCTTATATTTCCTGACAATCATTCGCTTTTGCTTGAAAATCTTGGGTGCATGGAAAGAATTTCATTTTGCAGACTGTCTAATAAGTTTAACATGTTGTTATTGATTGAAGACTTCAATATTACCGTGGAATTCGATCTGAACAGATAAATCCACAGCAACTTCAGTTACAGATTATCATTACGGTTCGGTAGAAGGAAAGAGATAGTAACAAAAATGGAAGGAAACGAAATGAAAACAAAACTTTAAGCCGATACCATTCCATTCATGCCACAAAACTAGTAATGCAGGAGCTGTTACAGAAATTTCATTGCCTATCAGCAAAACAGTTTCTATTTCCCAAACTTTCAATCCATTTCGAACTTCCAAAGCATGTTTCGCTGCAACATTCAAATAAATAAAGGAATACTAAAATGTCTAATTCTCGCTATTATGGAAATAGCGTAAATTGGTTCATGGACGTAGAGACAACATAATAGCTGGGAAACTTCCCATTCCGGATATTGAAATACAGTGTGGAAGTCAAGCTTATTTGGAGGAAATATAAAAAATTTTATTTGGTTGTTTTTCATGTACTTATACCGATTGTCCCTTGTAAATAGTTAAATGCCATTATTTCAATAGAAAAATATATCAATAAAAATCTCAGTAATCTTTCTACTACTTAGGAACTTTCCTTTTATCACATTTCTTGGAAAATCGTCTTTAACCACCCTTTCATATAAGCCCAGAAAAAATGATTAAAGTTTTATTATTTTCACATTATCTACTGACTTGCTATCACTATATATCTTCTGCTTTATCTTGCTTTGTATAAATATATTGATTCGATTTTCCAATCGCCAGCTACACCTCAGCATCTTGTGCTTCCTGTGTCTTCCTGGTTAAGCTTCACAACACTCATTCCGTCACTTTAGTTCTCTTTACCAGTCTATACAGGCTCTTCTCCGGTTGTCTGCTGTATCGCATGTCTGCTGCGATCTTGTCGCATGATGATTAGGTTCGATCATGATGTTTGTGAAAAAGTTTCCCATTGTATGGCTTTATATTGTTTCCTATTATAGCTCTTATGATATACTTACGTTACTGGTATATAAAGACTGACATTATCTCATTTCTATCATTAACATCACCCTTAGTGTAGTGCATTTTGTTCAGTCAATGTGCCAATGATTTTTTCAGTACCAAAGGGGATTATATGCTAAGTTTGCTGGAAATAGTTGGGAAACCTGAATTAGGAGAAATAGTATATTGACTGTTCAAAATGACGGCCCTGAATTGTTTCATTTATAATTTTACCGAGCGCTTCCAGTATTTCCAACAAGACGTTAAAAAAATTATTGGCACTATCATCTAAGTGTGAGTATTGGGCTGGAAATTTTATTTCGGAAGGTTTGAACAGGCTTTGTCCTGAGCAAGTAGCGGGTGAGAACAAGATTCCTGGGAAAACCAGTTTTTCTCAATCTACAGTATATCCATCCAGATCAAGTGGAAATAAAGTACGAGGAGTTAATGGGGAAACCTTTTTAAAAAATTACCAAAGACACAAATCTCATCCGTACAGTATCACTGACAAGGGATGATCTAAATCAACGAATGCATTTTTATGAAAATATGGAAAATATTCTCATTCAAATCCAAACTTATTCAAACATGTTCCTTTTTCGATGAAGTTACATTCTATCAAAATGATAATTACATTGATAAAACGTAGAATACTGGCATCCAAAGATGAAGTATTCTATTTCCAGAAGGCAAATACAGATTATTTTCATCTCCTCCATTCATTGAATTTTTTTTTAACGATTGATTCATTCAAAAAATTTTTCGCAATTTTCAATAAATTTTAAGTTGATAATGTTCCAAATAAAGCGTTTTGGGTAATGCATTTTTCAATGTTGCTTAACAAGCTACTTCCAACAAAGTGCAGCTCGACCACTTTTGTCATTTGATATGAGCTTAAGATGTAACCGTCACGTCGAGGAAATTATGTGGATGGCATATTTTCTATTGCGTAGAACGCCCAAATTGTTGTGAAAATTCATGGGTACGAGCTTCTCATACTTTTGTTTGGAACTAAGTAATTTATAGAATGATAGGATTTTTTGTTCTCACTGTATAAATTTGACCTTGGTTAGGACAAAAATCCTGTTCGATCCAAAAATAACGTGATTGAATTTGCTCATGTTTCGTAAGAAAATTGATCTCTATTTATTCAATTTGCGGGTATTATTCTTAAAAATTGCATGTAATTTTGGGTCTAAATTATAATTGACATCCTGGTTCATTCCAATGCCAATTTCATGAGCTTTCGCAAGTAATGCTTCCATGACAATGAAGTAGTAGGAAAATCCACATTGGGCTCGACAAATACGTTTTCAAGCAAATTAGAGTGTTAACGTCTGTTATGCGCTATTCAATACTTAGGTAGAAGATCGAACAAATACGAAGCGTTCCTTATAATTATAAGCTAATTATTTTAATTGGGCGTTGGTGAAAGCAGCTCATAAAATAAATTCATTGATTTCGAGTGTCTATTGTAAAATTTTTTCATTTCATATTATACTCACAAAATAATTTGCATAGAATCATGAGTGAATGTGCAGTTTTCAAATATTTTCAGTTTCTTCCGAAATATGGTTTCCAATTTTTGAGGCTTCCTGTATATCTAGGTCCAAACAACAGCTTATAATACTTCTTTTTTGATTCATTAAAATGAAATAATTGGAAACTATTTTGTTTCAATGTCGTGAACAAATGTATCTACGTTTTAAATTTGAAATTGACCGGAAAAGCGCTGACAGCACTTTTACTTCCATAACTTGCTGTTTTTTATTTTGTACGAATAAAATTAGTATAATTATGCAAGTTTGAGGTTGTCGTGTTTGACATAGAAAGAAGTCGGACATTATTTCAGGCGAGAACCTTAGCCATTTATCTATTAGTGGGGAGATTGGAGGAAACCATTCTCCAGTCAATGTCAATCCGCTTGGAAAAATATGTTTTTTTTTTCCTCTGCTACTTGGCCAGCATGGTAGAAATGATTTGAGAAATACATATCGGGTCAGTTCAGTAAAAGTGGAGTGGAGTGGAGAATCCATACATACCAGCTATATCATGGACAGGGAATCAGAAAAAGTTATGGATCAATTTTCAACTCTCTCAATATAGCTTTATACAGCTTTGAAACTTCTTCCATACCAAGGTGGAATATTGAATTTGAACGCTTCAAGTTCAATTCCAAAAAACAAAGTTGAGGAGAATCGATCTATTCATAACTAGTCTACACTCACTAGCAAAACACTGCGATTGAGGTAACTCCAGAAAATAGTTGTAGGAAAATCACTTCTGAAATATTACAGCTTAAAAATGAATAAGACTCGAAAGAATGTGTGTTAATGAACAAACGAGCAAAACTATAAGCAAAATAAGGAACTTCGAAGCAGACAACTTATTATAGATGAATAGCATGTTTCCAGATTCTTGCTGCCAGTTTATCTCCATTAAATTTCACGATACAAGCATTGAAATATTTATTAACATGATAATGTGAATTTTGTGGTCTGCAGCCTCATAACAGGGAAGATGCCAAAAGAAATGTCACTGAGCCATTTCTTTATCATAGTACACCTGAATGGATCATGTGTTAAGGTCCTTTTGGCAACACTCTGTATATGTTAAAAGAATGTAGATATTAAGGTCAAAAATCTAATAAGAGATGAAGAGAAGACCGATGTCTTTTCCAATTATATGTCACTTGTCATGATTTTGCCTCGTAATTTTTGCTGCACCCTGTATATGTTGAAAGAATGTTTCCTTGGTGTGTTCCAACGAAATATCACTTGTCATGACGCTAATACTGCAAATAGATATTTCTCACAGCTCAAATGAATACACACAAAAATATGTCACCTGTCATGTTCTTTGTACTCTACACCCTGTATACGTGAGACGCAATGTCACCTGATCTTTGTACTCCACACCCTGTGATACGTATCCAGATATCCTTTGATATATCACGTGTTCTCTAATGATACACCCTGATGTTGAAAGAATGTTTCATAGGGTGTTTTTCAACGATATGTCACTTGTCATAACAGTACTGAACATTAATGTCTTTTCAACGATACGTCACTTGAATATCTTCGCGATAATTTTGCAACACTTTGTATATGCTAGAAAATAACCGAGTAGCTATGTGTAACGTAATTTCAAACGATATATGTCACTTGTATTTGTACTTTAATAATACACCCTATATATTAAAAGAATGTTTCATAAGGTGTTTCCCAATGATATGTCACTTGTCATAACAAGTACTGCATGTTGATGTCTTTTCAACGATACATCAGTTGAATAAGTTGGCGATAATTTTGCAACACCCTGTAAACGGTCACTTGTTATGATTTTTGTACGATTCTGTGACATACCCCATAAACGCCGAATTTATCGTCGTAGGATAAGAAAATTACGGACGAAAATATCCGTTTAAACTCTAAGAAGCTTGGAACAGTAGACATTTTTTTGGAATTTATTCAGCTAGGTATTTCAAAGTACCGTATCCTCATATGTTAGAAAAATACCTCCCGGGAACCTGTGTGTGTACCTTCACAATCATTTCAAATTGGTCATCTGAAATCCAACAAGAAATAAAGAGTGAATTTTTAAAGAATACCTCTCAATTCTGGGAACATAACTTACGACAGAACGCATACGAGGATATGAGAAACATAGTTTTTAACTACCCTCTTGAAGTGAGCTTTAGCACTTGATCGTAGTTAGCAACATGACTTCTCAAGATAGTGATGGTGAATTCGAATCAAGTGGCATATCTGACTGTAGTACAGAGTTGGAAAGAATTTTGGAGAATTATGAGAATGCTGCAAAGTCTGAAAATGTATGCCTACTGTCGACACAATATACAATTTCTGGTTATGAATTAAAATGTGGAATAAGTCCTGCAAGATCGTTCACTCCTGCTGTTATTTTATCTCAACAGCTTAAGTTCAGTAAAATATCTTTCAGCACTTATGAATGGATTACCTTTATTTTGATGATGAAGCAACAAATGAATGATTTCTTTCATTCCGCAGACGATTTCCAACCTGGTGGTCAAGTTTTGAAGTTTTGAAAATTATTAGTGAAATCGAATTCACAAGTGAAATATTCCAATTTTAAATTCGCCATCGAATTAGCATAGCTAGTTTTTTTTTTTTTTTTTTTTTTGGCTTTAGGGCTGTACCCATGCAGCCAGAAACTATTTAAGTAATGAAGAAAACGAAATTGTTATAAATTCACTTAAATGAATTTAATTCGAACGGCACAATCTGACAACAACGGAATAGCCCTCATATTAGTTCAAACGTAAATTATTAAGGAAAAATAAGAATAATTGAGGTTAAGATTTATCATTTTCATGAGATGAGAAATATAATAATAATAATAAATTAAAATATATCTTGATATAACTTATTGGGGATTTTTCAAGAGATGGGTAACATTTATACAGGCTTAGTAAATTGAATTACACATAGGTATACGTTATTATTTTATTATTACAAAACCCAACACAAAAGTATAAATACAGCCCGATGTTAGTTTGGAAACTACCACTCCCATAGAAGCAAAGACTACTCAAAATTATTATATTAATGTATAAAAAATGTCTCATATTCTTGACGAAGGTACAACTTCTTTCCTACCTTAGTAGATTTGTTCATAACTGATGCTGTTATATGAGCTTGCTAAATATGGATCTAGAATGTTTATCAATTCGCCAGCAGCTTCTTTATGAAGTCTGTAAACTTTTAGGAACTAGCGGTCACTTAGATTGAAGGGATCGTGCCTAAAATGATGAAACGCCGTTTTTGGCGTTAGAAAATCATCCTCCACACAAGTTTCACAACATTATTTTTATTTAGCACTATTTGATGCAGTTCCTCTAAAATATAATACGTTCTCGCGTCACTTTCGTCTAACTAATAACTGCTTATTACTATGCTAATTACTGGTATATAGAGTAACTAAAAAGGTTCAAAAAGCTAGTCAAACTAAAAGGAGGGATGTTGAAACTATAAAAGTATCTTCTGTAAGTTCCTTGTGGCATTACTTATTCTTTTGGGAATCAAACCACAACACAAAATTCGATGATTCTAACCCCAAATAAATTAACATTTCGCAAGTGAAATAAGCGTTTCGACAGCTAAACAGTATTCGAATTGAATTGGTGAAATTTTTTCGAATTCGAAAAAACTTGGATTGATCTAAATCAATCGAAATATGGGAAATTTCACTAGTGAAATATTTCAAAACTAGACCCCCTGATTCGTTGTCATGTGGAGAGTACTACACAATTACTCCCTTAAAGTATGATGGATGCAAGTTGATTTCTGTTAAGAAACATAGTGTTGAGTATAACATGGATGAAGAAGTGTCCCAAATTTTAGAACTGAATAATTTAATTTTACAACGTATATCTATGTTGGAAAATTTGAATTTTTGTCAATATTATTATAATGTTTTGAATTTCTGTAAAAATACCTCCAACGAAAATTTGAGTTCTTTACAAATTTTTCATGCATTTTGTTCTATAGCCCCAAATAATATGTTAAATTATGCCCTCAGAGAATTTGTACTCTTTTGTAAACTCAAAGTTATTGATGATTCAAATGAATAGTTGTTATGGGTTTTTTTTTCATTGAAACAAAAAGTAGTAGAATTAACATTTATTGAGAATAGTTTTTAGTAAATAGTTACGGTTTTGTAAATTTATGTATCGTTCTTGTATGATTGATAATAAATCACGCTTGTATGTGATGCGTTCAGCTTTTTTGACGATCGCATCCCATCTATATTGAGCATAATTTTGAAATGTTTTAAGCATTAAATTTTGTGGTAAATGTACATCAATTACAAATTGGTTTATTGCTGTTGTATTTTCGCATATTATCTTAACACATAAATCTTCAAGTTTTGCTGGATAATCAAACATCCCTGTATTTGTTAAAGAGACTTTAACTCACCTGGAAATTTCCTGAATAAAATTAGAAATCATGCAGCTAAATGGGGGACCCTAGGTTGAGGTGTATTTCTCTTTCTCAAATTGGCTAATGTATGGTTCGTATGTACTAGTCACTCTGTTGGGTAGGAACACGACTTTATCGCCCAAGTCAACTAGAACGCTTGTTCCAGACGATGGTTTTGCTAATTTTGCTGTAAAAATTGCTTGGGGTACTCCTATTGCGAGATCCTGTAGCTTCGCTATTGGCTTCCGTGCTGTAATTGCGAAAACTTCGTTAATTTTCTCCAAATCCATCTAAAAATGCGAAAATTTCATTTTTGAATACACACACACAATGTATATGTTAAAAGAATGTTTCCTTGGTGTTTTTTCAACGATATGTCACTTGTCATAACAGTAGTGAACATTAATGTCTTTTCAACGATACGTCAGTTGAATAACTTTGCGATAATTTTGCATCACTCTGTATATATTAAAAGATAACCGAGTAGCTATGTGTATCGTAATTTTAAAGGATATATGTCACTTGTCTTTGTACTCTAATGATATACCCTGTATATGTTTCGTATACTGGAGGGTCAACATTAGATCCTTTCGACAGCTTTTCTTTACACCCTGTATACAAACGGTCTACTTTCTAGATGTCCTCTCCAATGATATGTCACTTGTCATGATTTTGCCTCGTTTTTTTGCTGCACCCTGTATATGTTAAAAGAATGTTTCTTTGGTGGTTTTTCAACCAACACGGTATATCGCAGTCTCAGGTCACCTAGCGCGTTCTCTGTCTGGCTCCCTTCCTTGTCGCACATATTGCAACTTGTAATACCTTTTTTCGCATCTAATACACATGAGAGCTCATAGCAGCGTGTGTTGAATGCTTTGCTATAGTCGCGTAGGTTGTGGGTTCGAATCTCACTGAAGTTTTTTTCAATTCGGATTTTTAAAATTACAACTAGAGGACTAAAAATGGCGGCCTTCTAAAATAATTTAAAATTACAACGCGCGTACTAAAAATGATAGTCGCGACGCATCCAGAACGTGAGGATCAGCAGTGCGATCACGAAAACTCGATGCGAACAGTCCACTCGATACGTGTAATGGTATGGTAAATGCAATTATCGTTTTAAAATGGCGTACTCGATTCGAGTTGATTATTCCCACTGCTGGTGGGAAGAACAAAGAAGAGGAAAAGGGCCGACGCAGTGCTACAACTGCCGAGGCTTCCACCACGGACAGATGACGTGTAACGTGAACACGAAATGCCTGAAGTGCGGAGGACCACACCGATCCAACGACTGCCCACGATCGAAGACCAAGCCGGCCACCTGCGCAAACTGCCAGGGAGAACACCCGGCAAACTACAAAGGATGCCCAAAAGCCCCAAACAACCAGAAGACAAGGACAACAGCAACAGCAGTAAAGAATACAGGAGTCAGCTACGCTCAAGCCGCAGCTAACAAGAGAACAACAACAACAAAACAACAGATCCTCGAACAGGTGACAAAGCCATTAGCATTGAAGTCGCTTGTAAGAGATCGGAAGAAAAGAAGACACACTCTATAAGGGTGTTTTCAGCCGAAATTGACGGAGAAGGACGCACTTTGTAGAGGCATCGCAAACACACACAACGGAAGACACACACATAACGGAAGACCGTCGAAGAAAAAACACGGCCAAAGAGAAGACGGCTCGCCCCCAGCTGCTAGCCCATTTAGCTAGGGACGAGCTGTACGCCGAAACGCGAGCTACGATGATGAGACCCATCGGATGAGAGTGGTGGAAGTCCTCCCCGGAGATGTACCTCGCTTAGAAAGGAACATCCTGGGTAGGACGGGCTCATCAAGGTTGTGTGTGTGTTAAGTATATACATAAAACAATTAAAAAATTCTAGCTACCCCTCGTAGTTAACCAATCAAACGATGTCTCGTTTGAAAGGCCAAACCCAAAAAAATTATTGTATATTGGTGTAAAATTGATATACAGTAAATTTGGGGAAAGGATGTTAAGTAAAAGTATAAGAGTAATATGAAAAAACAGATGAGAATTGGCACTTGGAACGTAAGGACTATGCTACAGCCATTGAAAATGATAGAGATAGCCAAAGAAATGAAAAAATACAGAATAGAAATACTGGCACTACAAGAAACAAGATGGGCCGGTGAAGGGAAAATAGATGAGGACCAA
Source organism: Galerucella pusilla (assembly GCA_910591695.1). Taxonomy (NCBI): domain Eukaryota; kingdom Metazoa; phylum Arthropoda; class Insecta; order Coleoptera; family Chrysomelidae; genus Galerucella; species Galerucella pusilla. Next base: position 19,339 of record CAJUYI010002714.1, on the reverse strand, counting down.
TATACATTATACAGTTCGGGAGAAAAAAAGCAAGGACAAAAGGGGACTGCCTTTATGATCAGCAAACAAGCAGCTCGACAGGTTATCCAATTTAATGCGATAGATGGAAGAATCTCACATATCAGAATTGAAAGTGAACAAGCCAACCTAAGTATAATAAATGTGTATGCACCTACAGAAGGTGCCAGCGATGAAACAAAGAAAGGTTTCTACGAAAAATTGGAAGAAATTTTTTGGAAGATTCCGTGTGATGACATAAAGATAATTCTGGGAGATTTTAATGCCAAAATAGGTCAAGAAAAGTACATCAAACAAGTCGCAGGGGCAGAGACAATTCATACCAGTACAAACAACAACGGAGAGAGGTTATACAATCTAGCCAAGAATACAAATACATCTATCGTAAGCACAATGTACAAGCACAAGAAAGAACATAAGATCACATGGTTATTCCCAGGGAAGAAAGATGGAAACCAGATAGACCACGTACTAATATCCAATAAATGGAGACACACAATTCAGGATACCAGAACTTACAGAGGAGCTAACGTAGATTCTGACCATTTCCTTGTAATAACAAAAATGAAGAACAGTATCAAAAACAGTAATATACGAATAGCCGAGAAAGTAATTGGACAAAAAAATACCCGCGTCAACAAGGAATGGTTCGACGAAGAATGTGAGCACATAATCGAAATGAAAAACCGAGCAAGACAAAGATGGCTAATAACAGGAAGCCAGATTTATTCAGAAAAATACAGAAAAGCAAAAATAGAGGCGTATAAATTTTGCAAGAAGAAAAAAACAGACTGGATTAAATCACAATCGTAATTGTTTCTTATTAAAACACCTTGTATACAGGATGCGGCTGATAAACGGTCAATTAGAAATATCTTGAGAAATAAAGGTATCTGAATTATGAAAATTGGCATGAAAGGGTTTTGAATAATGAGCTATTTAATGAAAATATTGCCGTCACCATTCTACTTCCGGTATATACCGGAAGTTGCACATAACTTTGTAATTTTCAATGGAAGACCCTGTATATTTTTCAATTTTTGGAATATATACGTTATTCTGTACATTGTGGATTCCGTTTTTATTCCAATTTTGACAGCACCCTGTATAATAAAACAGGTAACTTCACAGTGTGAATGATAAAGCGGTATGTGGTAAATAGTTCCTGAGAAATTCAAACTTTCATTCAAATTACATTAGAGGATATTGAATTTTATGTACATGGTAAAAAATTGTAGTTTTCATATAAAAAACATCACAACTCAAAAACGGTTCAAAATAGGTATAGGGAAGTATTAACAAAAAATGTTCAGAATAACGTAAATATTCCTAAAATTGAAAAATATACATGGTCTTCCATTGAAAATTACGAAGTTTTGTGCAACTTCCGGTATAACCGGTAGTAGAATGGTGACGGCAATATTTTCATTGAATAGCTCTTTATTCGAAACCCCTTCATGCCAATTTTCATCATTCAGATACCTTCAATTCCCGAGATATTTCTAATGGACCGTTTATCTGCCGCACCCTGTATACTTACCCTAACAATTCCAATAATATTGGAATTTTATATTTTATCACGTACCGTTATTTTTTCACTCGTATACTGAACGTTGAGACTTTCCAAACGATACATCGTTTTGAACATTCTGAATTCTAAACGATATTCCACTTGTCATGATGTGTTTATACTTTGTTTAAATTTTTAATGTAATTTAAGCTGAACACATGAATGTACTCTTTTTTATATACCCCTTTTGTATCTAACACTTATGAGTGCGAATAGCCCTGTTCGTTAGACACATAGGGATTGCACCAACTTTAAGGTCATATCCCTTCTATTAGATTATCGACCTGAATAAGAATTAAAATATAGCTCTCTCAATTGTAATGGAAAAAGTTGGAGTGAAGTTATAACTTTACAGATCAATTTCTGGGTTCAATTGGGTACTATCAATTAATTGAGTTTAGTTCTCAGGACTGGTTGGCTACAATTTCTGTTCTGTTCAATAGGAATGTTGATTTCCTAGTAGATTCAGGAGAGTATATTTCAAGTATTCCCGAGAAAATACTTAGTCTTCATTTACTTAAGCAGATTGAGGTTTCAAACAAAATTATTACAGGGCCGCCTTAAATTAATTTGAGAGTTATAGGTAGTTAGTTAAATTGCAGCTCGGAAATGAGCACTTCGAAACAGGTATTAACGGTATTGACAAATTACATAGACCAATCTTCGGTGGAAATAAGATGTTCCTGACTTTATTCACGATCAGATGTCGTGGGTAGAGTTTGATAGTACCTAGCCTTATAGAGAACCAGATCATATCGAAATTTCCGGAAATGTTCCATAGTGTTGGCAATATTGAAACAGAATTAACAATCAAAATCAATGAGGGAGCTCAACCTTATATATAGCCTGTGCTTCATGTGGTACTAATTCCAATCCAATTCCAATAGCTCCTATCCACTTTTTGATATCAATAAAACATTGTCTGCAAATGCTTCTCCACTTATGGATAGGTACCCTGCACAATTAAAAATGTCCCTCACATATGTTTTCAATTAGTTTTGTGCATTTCCCAATGATTTCATCCATGTAAATGATAAATATCAAAGTGCTTAGGTTTCCTCCTCATCTTAGAACCATATTTGTTGAGACATTCTCTGTTATTTCTTATTATTGCGCTCTTATTTTTCTAATAGATTCATCAGTATTATTATATTATCCTTATCATTGTTACACTTTATCCCCTTTCCGCTAATATTTTCCACAATTTTCCTGTGGGGACTGTATAAAAGGCTTTTTCCAGATCCAGAGAAGCGACGAATAGTTTCTTTTTCCTCGTAACGCTTCTTCTGTCAACTGTTTGATAGTAAATATGTAATTTGTCGGTACTTATTTCACTTCTTAAACGCTATAACCGTATTAAGTCATATTTGACAATTGTTTTCTGAAAAATATGGTTATGCTATGCCGCCCATGGTAATTCGTTTCTTATTCTTCAACTGAAAGAATCTGAATCCATTATGCAAGTTCTGAATTTAATAATTCATTCAATCTCGAAAACGCTGAAAAAGTTTTTTACATGCATCAAATCACCTGGTATATTAACACCAACATCTAGGTCCATGGAAGAGAGTGCGAAGTTAAAGGTGATTTCACGATTTACGTTTCAACTTTGTGAATTACTTTATAATGGTTACATTAAGGAATTTTGACGGTTTTCATAAGTTGCATACATCCGAAACTTCCTTATCTAGTTGTATACATAAATTTCCAACTTTTGATATAAAATTTTCATCAACATTTCGGCAATAACTCTAAAATCCATATATCTCATAATATTAAACAATTTCAAATGAGAGAATCAAATAAAATTGACATTACTCACAGTTCTATTATTGCAAAAACTGAAACTCCTCAGTGTGAAGTATGTAATTGCCAATTAACTGTATATAACACATTCTAGTAGAATTCCCAATTTTCAATTAAGCAAAGATGAAAAATTATAAAAGGAATGAATTAGATGTAGTACTCGGTATAAATTGTATTGTTCAAAATCTAAGGAGACATGAATATGATATCCATGTTGTAATCTAAAAGTATTATATTGTCGCTAATAACCCTAGACGTTGATGCGACTGAAAATGAAAATAGAAAATGCAATTGAATGATGAAGCAATTAAGTATTTTCATTCTTTGAGAATAAATATATCAAATGTCATCCTGCACCTCCGTTTTTTCACACAAAAATTGATGAAAAAAGGGTTGTAGATATATAAACTGCTGCAGGAAGTTGACATCGCAGACATGATTATTCAACTATATGTATCAATTTTTAATCACTCAATCGAATTACAACTGCCCATTTGTATTGATTTCACATGTTAATGTGTGTAGAATCAGACCTAGTCTACATTCCATCCTCCGCTGTTTATTGTTGTTTGGATAACATTATATTTATTTTGTCAGATTTCAGGAAACATACGAGACCAGTTGATTAATGTGATATTTTGTCTTTGAGAAGGAAGGCAAATAATTGAACTGATGGGAAATCTAATGCAGCTTGAATACCACGGTCATCAGGTGGAATTCGTGTACCCACAGCAAATACTGACAGTGTAAGCATGCACTCTCAGAGTTGCCCATTATATTGGCTCTGATGTCACGAGAGGGTGTTTTAGCCTCTTCTTCTGATAGTCTGTTACTTCGTCTTTCCCAATAATATAAAAGCGGCCATATCTTTCAATATAGTTTTAGCGTATCAAACATGGAATTTCTGTCTCTCTCAATGCTGTGTTGGGTGAATTTCATTGATTATCTTTTAAACGATCCTGACAGCCAATCGTGATGAGAAAAAGATTCAAATTGACCAATAGCATTAAAATTACACTGATAATTTGTTAGCAGTAGTAGATTTCTTCAGCAACAAAGATTCGTGCATTTAGTTGAAATTATCAAAAAATTACCACCACTTATGTGATTACTGTTGTAAATTTCACACTACTACTTCTCAGCTAATAAGATGCCTCGATTGTAACTAGTTACCAGTGCAACTGAAAAAAAATCCAGAAACTTTTTCCAGGCGCCACGATATTCAAGTGAAATTTTTTTGACAGTTGAAAACGTAAACATATGATCCACAACCATTAAATAATGTGGATATACCTGTAAATAATTGAAAAGTTTTCGTCCAATAACTTGTTGATTTTCTTCATCAAATCGCGATTTCACTATACACTTATTATAATATATACTCAGCATACAGATGTTTCAAACTAGTAATTATTGAGCTCTGTGACGGAACCGATTAAACAAAAGTGGCGAATCAACATAATATGTCAAAAACAACAATACCTTGTCCAACTTGACAAGCAGTGAAATTAACTTTTCCTACGACCACATAGGAAAGTGACATATATCGCACTGACTAGTTCTATGGAAAGTGACCTTTATTCATACGCGTACGGAAAAAAATCTTATCCGTACGTGTGCGGATAAAAAAGCTGTCAAATTGAATGTTGAAATGCTAGTCTTTTTACTCCGCAAATTAATATGTATATGTGAAATGCTTATTTCCTAAGTTGATTTGTCCATATAATAATATAATATAATCTATTTATTTCATTTAAAATTAAAAAAAAAAAATACCGAGCCCGGACTCGAACCACCCTACTGTTTGTCAAAAGTCGAGCCCACGGATGCCTAGACCGCTCGGCCATCCCACTGTTGTAGCTTATGATTCTTGTATACTAATGAGCGCTAAGGAAATATACACAACAGTTTATTTATTCTCCAAAATAAAATGTGTTTATATCGACATTTATTGGACTTTCATGTTATTAAAACAATAAATATCCTTTTTCAATTATTTGAACAATGAATCCTTAAAATAGCTAGTTAATACTTTCAATCTCCTACAGGTAGGCAACAAGTTAAATATTAATTCTAACTTTTTTATAAAGGTACTTTTTTCCATTGCATAAAAATCACAATTTTCTGGGCCAATTTCAAAGGTAAGTAATCATAACCATATAAAGTATTTACAAATACACATATGTAAAACCTCTCACATCTACATAGAAAAGCAAGATTATACATGCCTAATTTGGTAAAAGTATATCGCGTGGTCGTAGGAAAAATAGTTTACATAACTTGTGCGAAAGTGATTTTTCACACTCGTGGGATTGTCTCACTCGGCTGCGCTCGTGAGACAATACTTCCCACTCGTGTGAAAAATGTCACTTTCCGCACACGTTACGTAATATACTATTTCATGTCAGGTTGGATTAATAATTTTTTTTCAATTGAGGTGTGAAATTGTTTCACACCATGCCTATAGCTATTTGTATAACAAGGAAGCAAAATGCGACTTTTACTCTCGAGAATAAAGATGAATCATTCAAGGGGGGAAAAGGCATTTCACTCCCTTGTTATACATATGATTTTTCCTACAACCACTATGCAAAACATGCTTTTCTACACAAATTTTTATACGCAAAGCAGGCCTTTTCTCAATTCTTTTGATAACCGTTGTAAAAGTAATGCGAAAAGTACACGCTATGGCACTTTTCCGCACCGAAATGTCAAACAAAGCTACCTATGACCTGTCAACTTTTTTTGACAATTCAACTTAATTGAATTTCTTATATTGGTGTACAATTTTTAAATTTAAACTAAAAGTAAGTAAACTATCTATTTCATTATTTATTTTAATTTATTAATCATTAAAACATCAAACTATTAAGCATTATTTTAGGAATCATGCACCAAGAAGAAAATAATTTATCTTTTGAGTTGTCCAATTCGGACGTTGAAAATACTCCTCCAGATATTATGGAAAAAGCTCGAGCTGCAACGGAAAATTTGTTACCTGAGGTTTCGAAAGAGAAATATCAAAAACAATATAGCAAATTTATGAACTGGAGAGAAATAAACAATATCAAATCATTTTCTGAAAATGTGTTGTTGGCTTATTTCCAAGAAATTTCTCAAAACTTCAAACCGTCTACGCTGTGGTCTATATATTCAATGATAAGAAGCCTCATAAATATTAAAAATAATATAGATATTTCAAAGTATACAAAACTGAGAGCATATTTAAAAAAACAAAACGACAAAAGCAGTAACAGGAAAAAATCTCTTACATTGACATCTGCAGAAATCCACAAATTTTTAGAAGAAGCGCCAGATGATATCTATCTACTCGTCAAAGTAAGTCACAATTCTAAAGATTACTTAGTTATTTAATCTAACTAATATCTCATCATAATATGAACAAAAAATTGTCAAAGTAAAATTTTTTAAATAAAACGAAGGTATAAATCTCACTACAGTAGCCATTCAAAGTAAGCCGTGGTAGCTCGGTTGGTAGTGTACTTTCTTCTCACGCAGTAGCCTCGGGTTCAAATCCTACCGTGACCATAAATTTCATAAACTATAATTTTGTTTTTTTATTTTTATATTAACGACCAAGAATAAAATTTTTAGTTTATATTTACTTGTAGGTTGCCATGGTTTTTGGATTAGCCGGAGCATGTCGAAGGGAAGAATTATATAAATTAACCATTGATGACGTAAGAGATTTACAAGAAGCCTTATTAGTAACTCTTCCGACAACTAAAACAAAAATTCCACGTACATTTACTGTAGTTGGAAAATTCTATGATTTATACAAAAAATATGAATTTCTGCGTCCACAAAATACAAATGAGAAAAGGTTATTTCTTAATTATCAACATGGGAAATGCACGCGGCAAGTTGTGGGCATAAATAAATTCGGAAATATGCCTAAGCAAATTGCAGAATATTTAAAATTACCTAACTCCAAATTATACACAGGTCATTGTTTCCGACGATCTTCAGCTACCATTTTAGCAAATTCAGGCGGAGACTTATTAACATTAAAGCGACATGGTGGATGGCGCTCAAATACAGTGGCGGAAGGATATATAGACGATTCGATATCCAACAAAATTGAAATCGCCAATAAAATTGAAAAATCGATTATACCTGGAGATTCTTCTCCATATATCATTCCAAATAATGAAAAACAAGCATCAACATCTTCGCTGACAAACACCAATATTACAATTCATGAAAACGTATCCAAAAAAGATACACCAGGCATAACAATACAAAATTGTTCTAATTTCACAATCAATTATGTATTAAAATGATTTTTCTATTTATTTTAAGTTCTTTATGTTCAATGTTTAAATAAAATAACCATATAAATTACTGTATTTCTTTCAATAATAAATGTGGTTGTAGAAAAAATATTGTGTACAACTTGTACGCAAATCACTTTTCCCACTCGCTAGATTTGCGGCACTCGCCTTACGGCTCGTGCCACAAACTTCTGCGCTCGTGGGAAAAGTGACGCTTTGCGCACTAGTTGTACAAACTACTATTTCCGCCTCTCTCAAATAACAACTCATTTTTAAATGATTTATATATGTAGTAACCCACAAAATTTATTAAATAACTAGAACTAAGAAGTGGGTACAGACACGTTATCTTCATTCTAATTTTCAATCAAAGTAATTTGGTATATTGATGTTGAGTGTGCAGTTTTGAGCAGTGGTTATTTGAATACCACTAGAAGTGAGAGTCAGGGCCAACGCAGTTTCCGTGATATTTTCACTAACAAAGTTATTATACAGCTGGTATCCCCCGGAACTCGTGCTTGGCTGATTACAATCAATTTCATCGACTGTGTCAGTAATTCCCACAATTTGGTTCGAAATTTTTCGCTTTTTTGCAAGAGATTGCTTCACATACCCTTTTGCTATACAAATTTAAGCGGTTAAGTATATCTGGAGATGTTACAAAATGCAATTGAGCCGTTAATTCTTGAAATTCTGGAAGATAATCCAGATGAATTCGGCCATCTGGAAAGAACATTTCAACAAGATGGTGCTCCTGCACATTATTATGGTGCAGTAAGACGTTACCTGGATGAAGAATATCGAGGTAGATGGAATGGCCTGCGAGGTTCTATAGAATGGCCACCTCGGTCACCAGATCTGACACCATTAGATTTTTTCTATGGGGGTACTTGAAATCCAAGGTTTATACTACGGCACCAGATAGCATTGGCGTTTTGAGAGAAAGAATTATTGGAGAATGCATTGCATTTTAGCTGACACATTGGAACGAGTACGACAAGAGTTTACTTATAGGATGTATCACTGTCGGGAAGTAGACGGAGCACATTTCGAACACTTGCTATAAGAATCCATTGGTGATATTTGATTAATTAAATTTAAAAAAATAATTCCAATAATTTTGGTATTTATTTAATTTATATTCGTCAAAATTAGTTTAAGCCCGAACAAAATTAATATGGCTATGTAGCCAATGTCAATGCCTTTCAAACGAGAAATCACTTGCCATAAGGTTCTATTTAAAATTATTGGAAAGAGTGGCACTGTGACGTCATCTAATACTATTACGTCACCTGTTATCATTCGCAGAGAAGTTTACAACACTTTATTTCCACCCTCCAAATTTCATTAGTGTAAGTGTAGCCGTTCAAAAGATACGAGGGGGGAGGGGACTTTTAAATAGCACTGTATAATATTTCTGTTCTAAATTCGAAAACCGGATGTATCTATGAATTAAAGCCAAATCGTTGATGGAAAAATTGTTGAATTATTATGAGAATTCACTGATTTCTACCATTTTGCGAAATACAGGGTGCTCTATAAATGGGCGGTAGAATTTATACTTATATAATATTATATAGTATAGGTCGTCAATGCCGAATGGGTTATTTTATTAATGACGTACCATGACGTCTCTTTCACTTTTCTTTTCTAGGGAGTAAAAGTACGACTCTGCTCCCAACAATGAGGCAAGGAAATGAATACCTTGGATAGAGGTAGGCAGGAAAAGTATTCAAGCTCTTGTGGGATTACAAGTGGAAATCTCAGACCTGTCATTTTTAACCAACCAAAACGTGTTTTTTTTTGACAGATCGCCATGGCAACGGATTGATTTTAGTTAATTTTTTTTACGTTCATGACAGATAATTTTTTGTTTGGTTTTTAAAAATTAAAAAAAAACAATTCTCTTTCTCTTGTAGTTACTTAAAACTCATGTAAAATTAAAGATTATACTGTGTTGTGTCCTGAGATGTTTTTTTTCGTGCAACTACAACGAGTAGAGATGAACAATTTGATGTAATGACAAAAAAAGATTGCCCCCTGTTCCAGTTATGTTCTGTTCATCTTACTTTTAAACATATCCTAGTGGGATGTCCCCACTATCAAAATCTACCAGCAGAAACACAACATAAATGAAAACCACTCAGTGATATCTTGAAATTTAGAGATGTGAAAACAGTGCTATCCTACCTTTAGGGCATAATTTTAATACATCATATCTAACATGCTCCACCTAAAATGCATCGAATATCATCACTGTTTTACCTGAAATGTATGAAATAGGTACTGTATTTGTCGTACAGCAGTCAAAACCTGTCAATTGAGATAAATATTTAAGACATTAACAATTTAAAGGTGTAATTTACGGCCTGTTGGTTAAGGTTTCACTTAGCTGCAATGGTAACTAAATGATTAAGTCGACCAAACCCTCATATTTTGCTGGTTCTTCATGAAGACAAAAATTGACTTTGATGGCAATCGGACATCAATTATTTAATTGACATAATGTGGTGTGTAACTTTCTCACTGAATAACAAACGAGGTCTAAATACATCCGGAAATAATTTGACCTCTGGTGCTTGCCACAAACAGCAGCCTCTACTTATCCATTCAGGTAATACGTTGCCAGAGAGGATGTGGTATTCCTAAGCAACGGAGATGGTTACCTCCACAACATTGAAATAGTCCAAGGTTACAGATACTCACACAGATGATAAGCTCTTAACTGCATTATATACGTTTATTCTACGACAAACGTAAGATAACAGAAGATTTCCCAGTTTGTTGAGAATATCGCATATGAGATAATTGTCGATACATAACTTACACAATATTTTCTCACGCAATTTAATTTCTATTGACTAATCAGGTTACAGTTGCAATTAAAGATTTTTTTCAGTTATTCACGATTTTTTTTTAATCGGCTGGTAGCTTTTGAGACTTAGTCAAATTAACATGCTACCACACCCAATTTAAACTGAATAATGGTACAATGGTACAACACCTACTAGTTATTTAAAATAATATTTTATTATACTGAATTAAAAAATTTACAGTGTCGGAAGGGATTGCAGACGACAAACCACAAACACTGACTGAACAAGTTTTCACCGCAGCCACAGACCGGAGAGATACTCAGTCCACTTTTAATTGGAAGGTGTTGGTGAATAACAAAGTTCGCAGTTCATCACAGCTTATATACAGGGTGATCCTTGAGTAATTGTACATATAAGTACACCACAATCTTCACCTCAAGATATTGCGATTCAAATAACTAGCTTCAATAAGATATTAATATCGAGATAGATGCGGGGTGTTGAACATGAAACTTCAATTTTTGTTTTTTTCCAATATTTTCAACGCTTTTTCACATGTATGGACAAAAATTTGACGGTGGTGGCTTTTGAATATAATATTTATCATAATTTTGCACCTTATTCGATAAATTTTCTGGAGAGCACCACATAGGTCAAGTATGCGTCAAAAATGTACGCTAAATTTTTTGCCTGCTTAAATTAGCGCTAATTTGAAAAAAATTACGTTCCGTGCCAATTGGAGCACAACGTGGACGTTCACGGGCAAGTTAGTCTGCCTCCCCATTGCACTTGTGATCTGAGGCTGAGGAAAATCTATTATGACTGCCTAGCTCTTATATCGTCTCCAACAGTTCCCAAACAAGTTTGGGGGTCTGCTAATTGCTTTTATAGCCGCTTGGCTGTCAAATTATATGGCAATGGTCCTCTCCTCAAACTCTTGCCTTGACAGCCCTCCTGTACAGTGTTGTATTACTGCAACTTCTGCCTGGAATATTGTCCCATGTATACGTAAGCTCAGTTAGACTCTTATCTTTGGCTTTGCTTTACATACATTTCTGCTCTTACACTCTCCATCTATGTAGCAGGCCATTTATTCATCAATTGGAGGTCCCCCATGCTTCTCTGCCTGTTATGCCTGTTTAAAGTTTATACCGAAGCTAAACTCAGGAATAATCTCGTTCGATAGCATTCCTATTATGGGGTCGATTTCCTACTTTTTTATAGCTCTTTATACACCTTACCATGAAGCCTACTAATGGGTGCTTACCCTCTGGTCAATCTATCAGTGATTGACCTGGCTTCACCTTGTTTGCCTTGTTTGCCTTTAGTTGCCACTCAGCTTTTGGATCGCCCCAGCCTGCCGAGTCTTAGGCTACCATACCACCCAGCAAAATGCTATCATGGGTCTGATGCATCTGGTTTATAACCTTATGATCATTTTGGCATGTAGCCCCCAGTTCTTGCGGCATATTCTCCTGCACAGATTGAGGACTATCGTACCTTTTTGTATTATTTTTTGTAGTAGTTGATTCCATGTAAACTCCCAAGTATCTTACCTCTTGTGCAAATGGAATTAGCACCCTATTAAGAGTTGGTGTCTTCAGTCCTCCCAGTACTTTTATTTTCGTGAAAACAAAGTAACTATCATGCTGTTAAGAGAATTCACAGGGACCATTGGCACCATTTGTTTAATATGTTCAGAGCAGTTTGCATCTGCTCCAAGATTGTACTTGCGAATTTTCCTTTTGTAGTAATTGCAAGATCATCGGCATACCCTAAGCAAGACATGCCATGGATGTCAGCCTCATCAGTAGTTCATCTACTAGGGTAGCCGACGAAAGTGGTGATAAAACCCTTCCTGCGAGCAGCTCCCACCTGCTCCAACTCTGACGGTGGTATCGCCAATGGGTGAAAATTAAATGTTTTCCATTTTTCAGATTTGTTTCTAATAACATTTAGGGCACACTTTCAGATTAAGTTTCTAGCTATTGTGGCATGTCATATATCAATAGAATATTATTTATTATTTCCCGACTATACCTACCAAGAATTATTTATCATAATTCCGTTCAATCGGTTGTGGTCAGAATTTTTATGGGACAGAAAGTCATCAGTCACTGAATCATCCGGTTGCTCCATTGCAATATCAAACAAATTGCAGTTATTATACATTTGAAAAAAATATCAATTTTTCCAATTTTTGCGAAAATATCAATTTTTCCGCAAAAAGTAATGATCCTGTGGAAAAGCTAGTCTCATTAAATGATTCCAAGACTAATAAACAATTTCAAATATAGAAAAAATGTCATCCGATGAATAATATACATATAGGTATAATTATAATATTTAAAATGTCATCTTCCAAATATTAAAAATATTTATCTTAAATAGATAATATAAGGTAACGGAGGACGGGTAGTGAGGACGGAGAGTGAGGGCGGGAAGTGAAGGTGGGTAAAATGACACTTTCCAACCTTCAGTGACGTTAGTAATAACAGCATTTCATATATGATTGTGAATAAATACTCATATTACCTACTTTCAGCAGACATACCGTACAATAATTAGTTTCATTGTGGCTATCACGTAGGTAGAAAGTGTCACTTTCATACTAGTTATTTGATTTGACGTGTGTCAGTTTACAGGATTTTATCGCAAAAATTCCTTAAGAATGATAATATGACTAGAATTAACTCAACGCATTAGAAAAGAGTAGTATCTAAAATCATGACGTATATGCATTACAGAAGCAATGACAACATGCACAACGGCAGCAATGGGAGTGATTCTCAACCTCACACCACTACATATGGTGGTTGAAAGTGTTGCAGAAAGAACAAGATACAGACTAAGGAGAGAGGGAATCATTAAAAAAACAATATTAGATGCAAGCAGAATTAACTATCGAGGTTTAGAGTTCCAGTGGCGAATGCAATTAAAGAAGTTTAAGCTCAAATGGGAGGAACAAATGTTGTTACTGCGATTAAATAAACCGAATTTTTTCCTTGGGAATAAGGGATAATCGGTAATCAGCACAAGAAAAATACATAAGAGAGAAAATATAATGTTCCTTTATCAAGTAGTTTCAATATAAATAACAAGAACTATTATTTCAGCATGCAGGCATATTCAACGTTAGTTTATCTATCCATATTTTCTCTTCAATTCAACTATCTTATACATTTGGGAGAAAACGTAAACCGAGAAGATCAATTTTCTGGAATGATATTGAAGGAGATTGGAAACACTCAAAACGTTTGGAAAATATGGATTTTTGTTAGCTACAATTCGAGTTACCGTCTGCCTGAAGAAATGTTATGTAGTTACCCTCGCTTTTATTTTTGTTCTTCAGAATGTATGATATATTACATGTTTCATACGAAGTGTTCCAGAGATTGTAGCGATTGTATAAACTCGTCAAATGGATAGATGAAATGTTACAGTTATGCAAAAGGCACCACAATGCTTGACTGGTATGTTATTGTACTACAAAAAACTTACATCGACTTTACACATCACGCAACTTTAACTGGTCTTAGGTATTCGAATTAATTGCAACAAAATATTGTTGCTAAAACTCTGCCCACAATTACGGTCCTGTTACCGCATGTAGTACTTCCATAGATATGTGTATCAACAATTAAACTGAGTTCGGCAAAAGTCCGGGACCGGCAAATATAGAGGAATATATGAATTTTTTGAAGATTCTTCTTATACCAAAAATTTTACTTCAAATTAAACTATAATTTGAAAATATTTTGAAATATACCAGGGTGTTCCAATAAAGTGTGGCGTATCAAAATTATATTTTTTCTCACGGAACACCCTATATTTTATTGCATTTTCTGATTGCACCTAAAAAATAAAGTACTCCTTTATAATGGTTCCCTATACCTTAATACAGAGGGTTCCGAGTTGTGCTTCCAAAAATGTGAACATTTCGAAAAAAATTAATAACTCATGATGTAACATATTCTAGCGAATTTTCTCTTACATCTAAATAGTTGGACATTCGTTGAATTTATTCCACGATTGAGTACTAAATATCTTTTTACAGGGTGTTTAGAATTCTCAGTTTCATTATTAGATCATTCAATGTGCAGTCTCAAGCTTATTTTAAATAGAGCACCCTGTATTTCAATAATTCATCAGATTCCGAAAAATGTCGTCTCTCGAATGGTATGAGGGTGTCCTATACCTAGGTATTATACTTTCCGTGCAATTTACAATTTTCTTAAATTTGATGCTAGATCGATTTTAAAACATCTGGAATTCTCTCTAAATTGCAAATTAATGATCTTGGCATAGTTTTTGTAAGAAACCAAATAGATCACGTTTTGAGCCTCCAGAAAATATGGAGACACCATTCAAAAGGGTATATTTTTTTGAATATGATGAATTATTAAAATACATGGTGTTCCATTTAAAATAATCCTAATACTGCACATTGAATGATCTAATAATGAAACTGAAAATTCTGAACACCCTCAATTATTTATTACTCAATCGTGGAAAACATTCAACGAATGTCCAATGGTTCAGATGTAAGATTAAATTTGCTAGAATTTGTTGAATCAATGAGTTATTTATTTTTTTCGAAATGTTCACAGTTTTAAAAAAGTCAGCATAGCTCTGAACCCTCTGTATTTAGGCGAAGAGAACCATTATAAAGGAGTATTATATTTTTCAGGGGTAATCAGAAAATGCAATAAAATATGGGGTGTTCCATCAGAAAAAATATAACTTTGATACGCCACACTTTATTGGAACACCCTGTTCATTTCAAAATATTTTCAAATTATAGTTTAAGTTGAAGTGAAATTTTTGGTAAGAGAAGATTTTCCAAAAAGTTTATATTTTCCTCGATATTTGTCCGGTCCTGGACTTATGCCGAGCTCTCTATAATAGTATTAGTAAGCTAAAATGGATACATAAATAAAAGTAATATACATTTTGTGAAGAAGGGTACAATTACATTTATATTGACATTATCATAACTCAAACTGGCCCAAGTTGCATATATTTCATATAAACAAAATAAGAGAGATTAAATCTGAGGTGATATGAAAGACATGTTTTCAAGTAACAACAACTCGTATTGAAGTATTACATGTCGATCCTAACAGCTGGACTTTTCTGATAGTAAGTAAATGGATGAGCCCTTCTGGGCTAAGGTGTACTTTGTTATGTATTTTGGTTTCATTTTACAGAGCAGCATGTGATGGATGGAGTCAATGTTGTGAAAACAAAAATTGTCAGTTTTCCCAAGGGTGGCTTCATAATAATACACACATAGATGTAGTTAATAGATTCGAATACCCCGGCATAATTTTCAGTTGTTCTGGTGTTTTCAGATAAGCAGTGGAACTCCTTGTTAGGATGGGCTAACAGGCTTTAGGCAGCGTATATCCATTGTAACCAACTGAAAGACAACCTCCTGGCAATCTCGCATGTACCTATATAATTCTTTTGTTATGAATACCTACTGCTTCTTATTGCATCTCGACCTGGGGAATGAGGTACATGGTTATAGTCGTTATAGTACAAGCTGCGCTTTTCAAGCGCTTGTTGCTGCTCCCAAAAAACAGACCAGATTTTATTGTACGGAAAGAAACCGGAGTAAGTCATATGTCCTATTCAATATTAAACCACTGCATGAATTTCCCGGTATAACTCCTTTGTATGAGCAAAGACAGATGTCCTAAGATTTATTTTTTACGGCTACTTCATCTACCAAATTATGGAGACAGTAAGCTTAACAGGGTAGCCCAAGTTATAGGATTTTCACGATAAAAATACGATAATGTCATTTTTAGTTACTTTCCTGCTTATCAGAATAGATATTAATTTACCAACCGTAAATAGAATGTATCCTTAACAGTCAGGGCAATTTACAGCTAGCGGGTTTGCAAAACTTCAAGACGTTGTCAGATAAACTGGTAAAATTCTCCAGTTTGTTCTGACGTTTATTGTCATTTAATCATCGTCTTATATTCACAAGTTTTGGTGCTTCTAAATTCATTGTTTCTCCAAGATTGAAAAAAAGTTATTTTCATAACTAAATACTGTTTTGTATTTATATTAAAAGACTTATGCTTTTAGACGAAAAACATTTATT
>CAJUYI010002713.1:0-22854 GCA_910591695.1 Galerucella pusilla | reverse complement strand
TATATTTGATACATTTCTGTCCAATTCAAGTCACATTCTTAGGTTACACACTCATTTCTTCAAGCTTCTCACATTTTCCATTATCAACTCTCAAGCATAGCACCGAGTTTCCACTCATGGGAAAGCGATGATTATAATAAATACCGTCTAGAATAAAATAACTCGGGAAAGACATTCGAAAGCAGTCACGTAGACGAGGCAGTGCATATTGAAGAGCAAACAAAAAAAAACTTTCATTTATAAACCTTTTTTTATTCAGAGCTGCGGGATCTTCCACCTATCCCGGTAATTTATTTCAGCCAGTTTATATTTGGATCTTTTTCATATTCTGAAAAATTGTGGGTTTGCCATCTTATATTATATATGTACTAGACCTATAGAGATACTTTGACGGAATTCATAATGTCTAAAACTAATTTCACGCCAAGTGAACAAAAAGAGGGTGATATTAATATGTGAAAATGAGATTTTTCCGTGAATATATCCAAGTTTTTAAAGTTTCAGTTAAATCTTCGACTTGGGAAGTTTTATTTGAAAAAGAAAATGCCTACTTCAATATCCTTTAATCATTTGAAAAAAGATAATACCTACCATAATCATTGTTGAGTTTATTATTTTAATAAAACTAGGCTTGTTGTGCTTATCATTATCAATCCTTGTACTGAGGTGCTGTGAAATGTGCCTAGTATACATATGAGACTATGATAGATTAGAATTGTGTTGGATAAAGCTGAAATTGGTGAAAGGGAACTTGACTGGAATTTTAATTAACAAAAATGTTCTATAAATCATAAGAATACATTGCATGAACACGACTGGCATAAAACAATGTCACAAACAACGACTATAAACTGGTTGCTATGGGTTATGACCTAAAAGAGTATATTTCGTTACTGCGCCTGCGTCCATGCGACAGTAAACGTTCCTATACCATTATATATGCTTTGTGTACTCTCTTTGTGTTCTCTGTGTGTTCTTTGTGCTCTCACGTGTGTTTTTGTAATTTCGGATCAGTCTGATTGACTAGACTAGGGATTAAGTGGGTAATGGACAACAGTACCAGCGTGGTTCAAACAGAACTGGCTGGTATCTCAATTGCCGCAAAAAAACTAACCAGAGAAGGAATTTCTGGCAAAAACATAACAATCTGCACTTATAGTAGACAAGCCCTAGTAGCCTTGAATAGACAACGTGTTCTATCAGGGCTAGTACAAGAGTGCCACCAAGATTTATCTAACGCATTGGAAGATAACAATATTATTTTGAGGTGGGTTAAAGAGCACGACAGGAGTAAAGGTAATCGCATTGCCGATTCTTCAGCCAGGGAAGCGGCTGGACTAAAAACTTCAGAACCCAGTGACACCTACGGCATAACGTTACACCCATGCTCAATCCCTTAAGAGATGGGATGGAATCAAAGGATGCAGTCTTGCTAGGATTACCCTGAGCGACCCTGGAAAGCTGGCGCCCAAAAAATATTTGGCGATGAACAGGAAAAACCTACGTTCAACAGTAGGATTTCTGACTGGCCACTGTCAATTAAGGAAACACTTCCATACTATGGGGCTAGTGTACACACCTCTATGAAGTATGTGTGAATAGGAAGATAAAACTGTCAGGCATGTCTTATGCGAGTGTCCGTCGATCAGAGAGTGTGTGTTCGGTGAGTCTTGGCCTACAGCTGCCGATATAAAGGAGATGTCTCCCAGTGACCTGTCCACCTTCCTGGGAAGGACAGGATAGACTATCACCTAACCTTGACGTAAATTATATCGAATAATAAACATGAAATTATAGTTCATTAGTAGCAGATGAACAAATGGAAACTGCAGATAAAATACCGAGTGAATTACGTAGAGAAAAAAATCGATCGACAAAGTTTTAAAAAAGAAGCAGGATAACGAATGTGAAATTCTAAAAAAAAAACCGCGGTGTGTTTATATAACAGAACATCTATCCAATTAATCCTTTGACATGAACGTGACCTCATCCTCAACGAGAGGTCAAACCAGGACATTTGAAACTGTGTTCACTTTAAACACACTTCAAACGATCGAACAACGTGCTCTATTTGTACAAGGTTTGTATATAAGCTTTGCCACGGCGGCTAATGCTGGTCTGGGCATTGTAGAACAAACAACCACAAAACAAATGTGAACCATCACCGATGGCGACAACTTTTTATATGAAAGAAAGTCGGGTTATTTTGAAGTTTTTTTTGATGATCGCTTTGTGCATTTTCTTGTTTTACGTTACAGTTTATTTAAGAACGGATCATACAGGGACAAAGCTTATATAATATAGAGAAACTCTCTTTGAGATGTTGTACGGGTTGCTTCAAAATTCCATGTCCTATTAAAGCAGACCCTATCAAATGATATATCCTCATTATAAGATATGTACCTAATTTTTAGGTTTGAGTATGTTCTGTGTGCTGGAATTATCCTTTATATATGTCAGTCATAAAGTTAAACAGTCCTTAATACTTTTTATGTTGGAAAATTGGAAGGAAAACAAAAATCTACTTCAAAATTCGTATTTAATTTTTATCTTTAACAATTTTTTATAAACTGATAGCCTTCTAACAAAAAAAAATGAAATTGCTCCACAAGAAGCTTGAAAAAACTCGAAATATGTCCATTTTCTAATCAAATCTTTCATATCAATTACCATAAGATTAAGGAAAATTAGGGATTTAAGAGTTTGTCGGTGGTAGAGGTGGTTCAGCGGAACCTGGTGGAGGTGGTCCGAACATATGTGGATGTGGTCCGAATAGATGTGGGCCCGGGAATATTCCTTGCCTTTCTGACAGCTTCTTTTGAAACCTTGTACACTCTTCTTTATTCTTAATTTGATCGGCAGGACAGTTGAGTTGAATATTTTTGAATATACAAAAATCTGTCACAAGAGCATCCGGTTTGCATTTTCCATCAATATTTGTAGCATTTTCTATATCGGCAATACATCCAGATATAATTTTATCTACCACAGGAGTAAGATACGATTGTTCTGCTAATTTTTCTTTGATATATTTTCCAAATTCGTCTGGCTTAACTTTACCATCGTCATCGATCTGAAAACCAAAATTTTCACTTAATTTGGTACCAGTTTTAATCCATTTCAATGTTAAGCTTCCGTTGTACAATTTTATCAAATCTATTTTTAATGCTAGTTACAGAAAAATCTACTACACTATTAAAGATTCTGTCATAATTTGGACCGTTAAGAAGTTGAGAAGTACCTTGCCACCAATAAGGATCTAAAGATATGCGATATCCAACACAAGAAATTATCTGGTCATGTCAAAAAGAAAGTTCTAATAATCGTAAATCTCTTGAGTGATAATTATACACAAATTCCAATTAGAAGGGACAATATCACTTGTACACCAGCCATGGAGCTACTATTGAGAGGAGATGACACAGTCGACTATCTTATAATAGGAAAGTGGTATCACATGAGTGACATTGTGATGTGAGCAATATGGCGTCGTCGGTAGAGCCGGACTATTCAAATTTTCAATCAATAAACATATATTCACTAGTGAAATTGATAATATAGAAACACTGTAGGTATTTTGTTGGCTGCCAAGAACCTCTTTTTACAAATATCAACAACATATCTCTTATTGATGGAGTTCTAAGAAATCCACAAACATTAAATATAATATGAAGTTGAATAAAACTTATTGACAAAGGAGCACAAAGAAATATATTCCAGTACAGTCCTTTCGATTGTTTACTAACCTATAATAATGTTGTTCCTGATGATTTTTTCGTATTTACACTGTCTCTACTTGTACAACTTCGTGAAGCACAAGAAACCATTATTGTTCAATTATTAAAATAGGAAAAAACGACACTAACAAAAAGAAAATCCAAAAATACCCAATTCACATCCACAAAACAATACTAATGTCAAGTTGACAGAGAAGTGGAAGTAAAATGGCGAAACCGATACCACTTTTATTATAGGCGTAGCGACTCCTCTCAATACTAGCTCCATGACACCAACTTAGGGGTATTTGTGCCTTATCAGTACAAGGTAGATATCATCCGTCCAGAAGCTTTGATAGCATAATTCTGATATGGATATAACGCCAAAATCACATTGATACATTTACCCCAGTGAAGGGGATGATAAAAATGCGATAATAGCGACATCCCCACAACTAACCACGAACCAAAATTTATATTGACAAAATACTTTTTCGGTTTTGTAGTTATTTGCTTAATTACACTTCCCTGTAACAATTTGAAAACCTTATATTTTGAAGTAAATTGTACACACTATCTATATTTTTTTGTATACATTTTTGTCCCTAGGTTTGATAATTATCCGGTAATTTTTGAAGCTTCAACGTGAGCAATGATATTATATTCATTGTAATTATCATAATTATGTTTAGGAATAAATATTTTAATGTGAATAATCCGCGTAATAAACACATCCTGTTGTGGTGAAATATCAATTGTGTGTAATTTTACGGTCACTTACGATGAAAATATTCAAAAAAAAAGGTGAATCATCATTAAAAACGAATTTTTTGTGAATGATTTTATATAAACGTTCAAATTATACCAAAAGAGAACAGAAAATAAAATATTGTTGATGTTTATTTTGAATTAGTATTAAATTTAATGTTATTTTCAGAACTTGTAGAGTTTTTAATTATTTTTTTTCATCTATTGTATACTGACAGACCGAACAGGCTATTTATTTGTTATTCAAACTGTTCTGTCAGCAACTATAAGCACATTAATTATGAATATAATCTTTATTATTACCATATTTTTCCAAAATATATATAGATTAATGGTAAAAAAAACATTTCAAAAACAAGCTTTGCCCTGAAAAGAAGAAAATAAACTTCAAATAAAATCAAACTAATCAATTTAGTAAATGTATCAATAAATCTATTAAATTATATGAAAGCTTGTCGCGAGATTTACCTGTGTTTATTTATTCTCTTCTTTTTAGGACAATTGAATAAAAACTTGTTTTTAAAAGTTTATCATTAAATTTTCAATAATTAGATTTTCTAACAATAGGACCTTCCCCATATTTTGTATTTTATGTGATGTATCAGTTTTCTTATTCTTCTTTCATTCGATACCCATATTGTGATAGTCACATAGCAAAGCATGCATTATCTTCCAAATTTTAGCTCAATAGGTTAATGATAACTGACTCAAAATTTAGTAGCGAGATTCCACCCGGACAAACGTACATTGCAAGTTGAATAAAAGCATGAAAAAACATGTAAGTGAGTCAACAGAAGTTTACAATGATAAATTCTTATCCCTCTATAATTATTTACTATATCTACTCTTATGAAATTATCTGTGTACGCTTGTAACAGTATGGGCCCGAAAACCTTATAAAAGTAACGGTGCTATAGAGACAGGACTCTTTGAATTTTTAAAAAGAAATAGTGCCACATGTTAAGGAAAAATGTCCCGAGGGAATATCTATGCATATTCCTGCACTTTAGCACTCCACCTTATGGTAAAATATTTCTGATGGTACAAGCTATACCAAAACGTAATTGATCCAAATATACAGTATGAATTAAAACAGTCTGAGTTACACAAATAGATACTTACAAAGTTGTTCTTCTGTCCAACACATTGAGCAACACACTAAAAAATAAAAAATAAATATTGAATCGAATTTGCTAATTTGGTTATATTCAAAAATAATAGATAATGACTGGATTCTTTAATTTTATTTGGTGCATTAGTCCAGAATTGATTTCTTTCAGCTCGTCCTATCAGGTCCCATCCTAGTAGAAAATGTTCCCACAGCACTTCAATGAATCAATTATTATTTCTTAATTGAGCTGATTTTTCGGTTGATAGAATTCAGCTACAATTCCAGTTGTTTCTTTGCAGGAGTTTTCTTGAAAACTTTAATTGGAAAAGTCAGGACCAAAATTGTTGTCACCATTCAATGTTTTGACTAGCAGTACCTCAAAGACATCTTACGTTATCATCCCTTGGAATAAGCCAAAAGTAACAAAACTTTTGGTCGTGGCTCTTCACCTTGGACCACTGTTATTTATAATTCAAAATATCCTTATTCAAAACAGAAAAAAAATCTTTATTCTCACCAATATATCGTTTTTTCTTTGTTGCATTTTTTCGCAGTCGAAAGGATCCATCGGACCTTCCTGTGGTGGTTTATCAGGCTTATCCTTTCCTATAACTTCTTTGAAGCATGCTTCTTTGTATTCCTTCTGGCCCTCCTTCAATTTTTTCAAGGTTTTGTCATCACAACAAGGGGGTGGTCCTCTTTTCGGTCCTCGACATTTAGTATCATCCATTTCACTTGGAGCATCTCTTCTATTTCTTACGTTGGTAAAGTACGAATTGCTGTAAAGGTCTTCCAAGTCATTTGACAAAATCTGGTCTAAAAAAATTATGAATTTTAAGGTAACAGTTGTTTTTCTGCCCATTAACTACTATCTGCGACATGGAAGGTTCGACAACAAACAAGGAAAAATGATTCCTAGCTGTTAGGAAAAGAAAAAGTTGTTGGCAGTATTAATCTATCAGATTGGACAGCTTGACGGAAATCGCGAAATATTTCCTCCTCTGTTCTTTAGACAGCAGGAATTTTCATTATTCAAAAATCCTTCATTGTTTCAAAGAGTAAATTCACGGTCTTAGAGATGCACTTGAAAACTTATTTCGTTCATGAATAAATAAATCTATAAATACTTCATGAGGAAAAACTGAAAAAGCACCTGAGCAAGAAATGAATTGTATCCTTGGCATAACACATCCATTATTAAACAGGCAAATCTCCGAAAAATTTCTACCAGCCGCAACTCTATTTGTTATTCATATATTTTCTCCGACGTAAAACATTATCTCATCCACGAAATATCGATATAGGTACCGGCTATATTTGTTTAGGAATAAATTATTAGATAAAACAAGAAATATTGTTAGTTTATGGTTCAAAACGTACCTGATTATTCATAAATTACTGATATTCAAATAGCCTTTTGAATATTCAGCAAAATTAATGTAGGAATATTAAAATTGATTGAGAGTAATAATAAACTACTTACTATAATAAGGATTATCAAAGTTATAAGCTTCAATTTGCACGATAGTTACAATTAAAGCAACACAGAGCGGTGTTGTGTACATTTTGGAATTGTAATGACACCTCTCTAGACTGATGGTTACCATTTATATATTCCGAAATTTAATGTTGTGCTTCAGCAAACAACGAATAAAATTAATAGATTTATAATAATCTAGGGGAGAGAAGTGCTATTTCGATTTTATAAGAAAATTGTAATAAAACTTTATTAGAAACTGTTGATATCATGTTTAATCATAATTTCGATTTAAGTTCATTCTAACTTTAGAAAACGGTTGATGTCGATATAGCCTGGCTGTCAGTGAATATTTCAATTTTTTGTTCTATATATCTCCACCTGATGCTTTCATCAATACAGTCAAACGTTTCAGCTGGAAATACTAGCCACAGAATCAGAAGAAATCTCCAAGATTACCTATTTTTTTGCTGGGTGGAAACCTGCTCTCAGGTACCGGGTACTTGTTACTCCTCTCCCCGGTTGTGTGAGATTTCTCCCCAAAACGGTAACAGCCTCCCTCGGCTACTCCGCACGCAATGCAACAGAACGAGGCTGCCCCCGAATTACGGATGACCACACAAAAACCACCCCGGTCTCCACTTCTCACACCTTGGGCTCTGGTACCACCTGTAAAGGCATATCGTCAGAGTCAGGGGTCCTTCCTTTCTGTTTCATCTCCCTCCTTGGCTAAACCTTTCTTCTTTCTCTTTCCTGCTCATGATGGATGAAACGAAACCATTTATGCAATGCCAGTTGTCTTTGGACCACAGCTGGGTAGTTTTCCCAATTCCGTCTCCATCTGTATCCTCTCCGTTGTCCATCTCCTGCAGAAGAAGAGCGTGTGTTCAACGTCATCACGCTCCTTACAGAATCGGCACTGCACATTCTTCCTTTTCCCAATCCTCATCGTGCAGGTACTGAATTTGCCGTGTCCCGTCAATACCTGGCTCAAATGGTACTCTAGCGTCCCGTGTTTACAGTCGAGCCACTTATTCAAGCTCTTGATTAACGTTTTCGTCCAAGCTCCCTTGTTCTGTTCTTCCCACCTCCGTCTCCATTTGTCCCGTATTTCCTCCTGAATTTTTCCCTTCTGTTCCCTTCCTTCCTTATATATCCTGCTCCGTTCCTCCACTAACAGGTCTATCGGTGATGTACCCGTGATTACCTGCAAGGCCACATCTGATGTTGTCCTGTACGCTGAGGCTGTTCTCATTAAGCATTTTTCTTTGGACCTGCAGCAGTTTCTTCATTTGATTCTCCTCCTTCGTGCCTACAGGATTACCTGGATGTATCACTAGATGTTATTAAGATAATGACTCGCTTAGTGAATCCAAAATAGTATTATTCCAGCTCTGTCCTGGCACCATATACCTACCGATTTCATCCTGAGAATTGCTATCATCTTCTCCGCACTTAACAAAAAGTTCCAGATGAGAAAGGCCAATAAGGGCTTCCGTTGATGCCACCTCCTTGCAGTTTATTTTAATGTGAAGGAGAGCTTGTCTTTGAATTGCAGTCAATTCACTCGTTGCAGAAGATCCTGCTACACCAGTCTATCGTTCCAAATGTGATCGTTGGCCTTATCACAGTTGTGTAAAGCTAGTGCACCACGTTGGAAGGTATTATCCAGGCTTGGTCGATATGAGCATCCAAAATTAACATGAACTGAAAGTGATATTGGTATGAACTCTTGGATACATTCTGGATGTGAAAAATGGGCTTCTCGAGGCAGTGGCACTTAGTGAATAAGAGAAGTGATACATTTGGAATTATAAGCGATTGAAATCAGTAATTAAACTGAATAAAAATCAAGATTAATTTAAATTTTATTTATATTTTTCGTTTTGAACGTTTTTGCTTCGGTTCCCCCATTAGGGATTTCCTAAAATTTAATTCGGGGAATCTGTAAAAAGTTTGCTTTGTTTAAAAGAACGATTGTGTAATATTGACTCAACTTGATTGGCCGTTAATTGGGATTTCTTGAAAAGACGACTTGACTGAAAAAACAAACTCGAAAACAGCGGCGGATCCGAACTTTATTACGAACATCTGAATCCATTTAACTTTACATCTTAATCAATAAAATGATTATCGTCTGTATCCCCCCTATATCCTCCCTATATCCCCCCAATAAATATATATTGAATAGTATTATACCAGATATGCTTTATGTCTCTTTGGTTATGCCTTATGCCACTTTTCCCAGAACTTTTGTTGTTACAAGAAATTGTTGATTTTGCGTATTATAAGCAATGTGCAAAATAGTGTTTTGGAGGCATATAGATTATTAGAATGCATGGCTTTGCACTTCGAGTGACTTCATAGTGAAGTTCGGGATATATAAAGCCGATTTGAATTTTTTTATCTATTTTTATTTTATCCGGCGTGATTGAAGTTTAGTTAGAAAGGTCGACATTGCTTCACTGAATTCTTCAAATTGACCGGACAAAAATTGCACTCGATCCTTGGTTTTCCAGGTTTACAGGCTGGTGAATAATGTTATTGGCATATCGAGCATATTTTCCATAAATCTGAGGATAAAGATTTCCCCAACTGTATCATAATCGTAAAAATCTGACAGTCAGTTCTAAAGATATATAACGATTCGAAAATATCATTGTAGAATCTGTCTATTATACAGGATGTAATTTTTTGGACCTGCCTGTAACTTTTTTTGCATTTGATATAAAAAATAATACGTTTTCGCCTTCATTTTTCTAAAAACTAGTATTTTTATATTAAAACTTACGTTGGGCGCGAACCTGAAACAAAACTATACGTTGGGCGCCAAAATGGAACAAATGGCAAAGTGAAGGAAGAATAGTTCTCATATCAACTATGGTATGGGTTTAAATATTTTCAAGGAAATTGGTTGTTTGGTACTGTGACGTATGAAAGAAGGATTTTTAATAAACCAAGATGAGATTACAGAAGATTAACCTCATCAAACACTTACTATTAAATATAAATCTCACAAACAAATTGATTCAGAGCTTCGCAAAATTGCGTCTTCATTCAAAAATTTTGTTCAAGTATTTTTTATCCCTATAGTGGGATTTAGCATCAACCCCACTGAAACCATCTTGATAGCCTTTACTGAGAAAAGAAAACTCAACCCTCAAAACTATAAAACTTATGGGAACGAGATCAAGTATCAGGAACCAGACACTCTGAAAGCTTGGGAAAAACCCCAAGTACCTTTCAAGCGCCATAAGAAAGTGCGCCCAGTTCAATATTGATAAAGGATACAGAAAACAAAGGATTATCATAATGCCGGATAGTCAAGCAACCATTAAAGCACTGATCTCTCGTGTGATCAGTTCAAAACTGGTGTGGGAATGCCTAGACAAACTCAATGAACTAGGCGAGAACAATATAGTCACCTTACTATTGATTCCAGAACACACTGGTATAGAGGGAAATAAAATAGCAGATGAACTAGCAAAGAGGGGGACTTAAATACCTTTCTTGCGGCCTGAACCCCTTTGCGGAATAAGTCCCAATGTTATATTAATAAAAGCTGAACAGTGGCTCTCAACTTGACTGAAGAAGGGTTTATTCAGTGCATACTAAGCTGACTATGAATAGCTGAGCTACAGCTGCTCAAATTTCTGTAAAAGCGCTTCACCAGCTCATGTTCAGCCATTTTTAAATAGCTGAACAATGGAATATTTTATGAGTAGAAAAGCGCTTTTTCCGCCTTTATTCAGCTAGTAATAAATAGCTGAACAACACTGGATTAAGTAAGCTGAAGAAATGCTTATTTAACCCAAGTTCAGCTACATAAGCATATTGCTGATCAATATCTACTAAGTTGGCTGAAGAGGCACTTATTCAGTATGTAGTTTAGCTTCATGGATGCTGCTGTATAATGGAATCTGTCTGATTGTCTGAATCGGCGCTTATTCAGCTTATTATTCAAGTTAGTAGCTTAATCAGTCTTTAACAACATCAATCAACTACTAATCAGCTTATTGTCTGAACTGGCCCAATAAATCAGCGTTCATTGTTACTTGGGATCCTAAGATTCCTCCGGGAAATAGGACTGAAGGAACTACTAGTTTCTGAGACTATTCTTAGAAACTAAGTAGAAGTGAATGTCAACCCAAAATACATACATACATCCCTGTATATACTTGCTCAATAATTCAATTATTACATCAAAACAAAACGAAGTAATACGTGTAATTGAAGCAATTGAAATATTCACAACCCCTTTGTTATTTTCTCATGCTTCCTACTCTATTATGTTCAGTTTTATTCAATAAAAAAAATTACATATCACAAAGATTCCCTTCTATAAAACTTCTGTTTAGACCCATTTCACTGTTGGCAACGATTAATTTTGTATGAGTCTTTCCTGAAAAAAGCCTCCTTTTCCCCTTTCCGAACGCTTAAATCGTTTTATAGACGATACAATTGACAGCCCTTGTCAACTTTATAATCAATTTCATTTGATTTATCGACTGCCTCGTTCACAAGGAGGATATTATGTTATTTCTGTAATAGCAAACTGTCGTTCAGTTAGGATCAACACCGGTAATATCATTTATTATAATGGAAATACACATAATCCATATCGTGTCGAATAGATGGCGTGCTAAGAAATAATATCATATGCATATGAGAATCATGTTCAAACATGTTTTTATTCTATTTGCGTGCTTTTTTCACGTTGCAGTCAAATCTTGTTGTCGTAGAATGCGACTAGATGAATTACGCACTCTATTTTATTTAGAAACAAGGAGAGCTGCGACTTACAATAATAATAATACTAATAATCGATCCATCCATCAATAATCGATTTATCAACTCCACTATAGTTAACTTTATTCACTCCTTCTGGAAAACTATGTCCTTACTAATAATTCATCTTAAAAAACAAGGACGAATGTTGTGCGTGAAGCTGTAAAATATTTCGATAGGGACATCTACTAGAGGAAGTAGCGACTCATTTTATTGAAGACATTGTCAGCAATTAATGTGTCCTGTTGTGATCCTTCCTTTTTCTCCAAATTTTTGCACTATTGCAGAAAACTATGTGAAGGAGCCCATCAGGCGCTGGTGAAAACAACAACAACTACAGAATGTGCAGGCGAGCCTTGACCTAGCCAAACTAAAGTCATGGTTCCCCCACTGAGTCCACTGGCGGGCCCATTGTGCCATTCCTGCTACCTTGACATCCATGAAGCCGAGCCCTTCAATAAAGGCCACAACCTTTTTCAGTGGATACCTGCTTGTGTTTCCAGGAGCCATGACAGGACTCCGAAGATTCGCCTGCGTAATACAGCCCGGTGTGGACACTCTAAGAGAACATGGTGACGTTTCATCAGTCATGCCGCAACCCCTACATAGGGAACTTTCCTCTACAACTAGGTTGTAGAGGTCCTTCCTCATACAGCAGTGCCCTGTTAGGAGTCCTGCTATCTTCATCAACCTACTACTTGGTAGTTCAATAGCTGCCCCAGCTTGTCAATCAGTCCATTCCTTCAGTAAAAGTTTGGATTGTCTAGGACCCTACAGAGCATTCCAATGAGCGAGGTGCTGGTTCCCCAGCCACTTCCCCGTCTCCTTGCGTATTGTTTGTTTTGTTAGGCCGAGGGTCGGACCCGTGCCGAAGAAAGGAGCTGCCAGCCCTTCCACAGCCAGTGCATCCGTCATTTCGTTGCCTTCAAAACCAGAGTGGGCCGGAATCCATTCTAGCCGCAATGCGTTCCAACTTGCAAGATCAGCAAGTCGTTCTCGACATTGGTCAGCAAGTCCTGAGTTAATGGTATATCCACTCAGGGCTTCAATTGCTGCCTGACCGTCGGTGTATATGGTTATGCGTCGATCCACATAACCTCTGTCTAGGTTCATCTGCGCACATTCCAAGATAGCGTATATCTCGGCCTGATATGCAGATACACCATCACCCAATGGTATACCGATTTGTGTCCTTGGGTTCCAAGAGTAAATTCCAGCCCCTGCTCTGTCACCAGAGCCTGAGCCATCTGTGAACCAGACAGTCCCATGAGGCTGTGTATTCGTCTCTTCATCCCAGGATTCTCTGTCCCGGATCATAGCCCTGTATGGTGAAAACAAACTCTCCACAGGATTCAATTCATCGCAGATAATTTTTATTTTCAATTCTATTATTTTTGTAGCATAATAATAAATATGTTGGATACTAATTGAATCAACCATCCGTATTAAATTAAAATATCTGTTAATCCAACTGAAATAACTTTCCAACACCTTATACAAAAGTTTCTCATCAGCGGAAAGATTTTCTGTGATACGTATTATCCTTTCGCACTTTCCACTACCCCAGTAAATGTCGTTTCGTCTAAGCGCCTAAAGGTCACTGTTGTACTTTCTTAATTAGTTTGAAAACTTTGTTAATTTCAGACTTTACGATGTCAACACAAATGTTCCCGCTTCAGTAGAAATCAAGCACCAGATTTAAATATCTTAAATTCATCAAAATATCCGAAACAAACAATAAATAATTACAGTGGACTTTTTTAAGTCGCCACACTTACATCGAGAAGCAGAATCCTCTCCGTTCCAGAACACTTTCTTCTCCATCTTATCTCAAGTTCCTTTATTTTCCACTCAACCCTTCTTTTGTGACAATCTGCTTAGAAAGTACCAAAAATTACCCACAAAATGAAATAACAATCATCACAAACTATTTGCTAGGTTGGGTCAGGTTAGATATACGTGGGTCTGACTTCTTCACTGAGACTCGCCAGATCACATCTATTCATATTCCACCAAAGGGAAGAAAAAAGGCAGGTCAGAGTTACCTGAAGCGGTATGCTAGAGGTACTTCCCATAATATTGCAACTTCTAGTGTCTACCACCGAATGGTTACTTTCCTTATGAGCCCGCTTTGCTCTCTACCCAAAAATATAGGAAGAGGAGGTAGGTTGAAGAGTATCTCCAAGCCTATTTAGGTATATAAAGAGCTTCATTTTGGCAGTTCGCTGTAAAACTCTTAACCACCAATCAAAACCATTGATCTAGCGACTCAACACATCTATTTGGTACCCATGCCCAAGATTCTCCACAGATGCCCACGAAGATAGTTTACACTTCATTCGCTGAACAACTAGCAATTTGATGTAATGGAAATGACCGTACATTGTAGTGCTGATTTTCACCACCGCGGTATTGTCTGCAATCCGTTTTCCCCGTGAGCTTTTTGATGTTCCACTGTGTTCACGGAACATAAAAAAATAATACAGCCGTCTTTCAGCTCGGTGTTAGTCTTATTATGCGAAGCCACTTTGTGGAATGGTAATACTTACTCCTTAAAATTTAGGCACGAACTCGTTTGTGAATTCCTTATTACCCTCGAGTAATAACGTGTGTCATGAAAAAAAGAAGTGATAAGGGAATAAACGGACTGAACCCAATTTTTGTTCCGAACAAAATCCAAAATTAATCGTCCGTAAGAAGAAAGAAAAAAAGATAAACTTGTTTGTTCATTTAAGTGGTTTGCATTTATATACACGAAGGGCTGAACTACTTAATAATTTCTAACCAGAGAAAACTACAGAAAATTATTAAAAGAATGTGAGGTCAAAAGAACAATGCCTTGTTATTCTAAGATCATAACCTGCGAGGAGCAAGTCTATCCACAACCTCATGGTGGACAAACGCAGTTGCTACGATCTGTGGCTTGTGTAGTTTAGCAGCCACACACTGGAACATAATGTTTTTCGCCGATTCATCTTCTTCTAGACAGAGTCAGTGTTTTCGAAAAGCGATAGTTTGCCAAGCTGATGATTATTTAGCCTGCTGTGTCCAGTAAATATCCAAATTATAAATCTGAACTCCTTCCTGTTCATTGGCAGCAAGTCTTTTGCTTCTAGTTTTAAAGGCTCTTTTATGGAAGCCATAAGCCAGCTGACCCTTTGTTTGTCTGCCTGATATTTGCTGTCGTTGCTCCTCTGTTCAAAACCAATGTTATATAGAACAATGTTAATAGACCATAAAACAGTACAATGGTCAGAACAAGGTCAGAATTATTATCAAGCACACGTGAACACAAACTATAACAACTTTATGTAAAGCAACGCTAAATTTTTATAGAAAGAGAACATTATGATTCGTTTGGTTACTCCAAAAACATATTTGACGCCATTTGGGCGCTCATCAGATTAAACAACTGAACAATCAAAGAATTATACGTTTTTCCAATACTTTCGAACGTGTTCATTTTTGCATACAAATAATATTTAAGCCAATTATTAGCTGTATCACCAGAACTGTGAATAGAACAGGAAACATGAAGTTTTTATCATTGTCCGGACGATTAATTCTGGGATTACCAACCTTGCTAGTGTGAACAATAGGTAGAGTGCAGTATGAAGATAAATGTAAAAATATAGTTTAAAAAAACTAAAAAAAAAACTCGGTTATTAAGAATATCGAACTAAAAAGTTGAAAACAATTTTAAAAATAAACTTAAAACAATGGTATATAAAAAAAATACTAGTATAATTGAGGGAAAAGCGTGGGGTGCTCGATATACAAAAATTATGGCACAAAGGGCCCCACGCTTTTCCCTCAATTATACTAGTATTTTTTTGGAATTCACTTACGAAATGTCATTATTTTGACAATCATTTTAGTTGCAAAACGTGGTTCATTTCGTCAGTCAGTGACAAAATGAGATTTCATTTTGTCACTCAGGGACAACCAATCCATTTATTTTCACTAAGAATACCTAGTTTTATTATGAAATTAATTAGACAACCACATATTATAATATTTTTATTGAGAAATCACTGTAATTTATTACAAATATTAAACGTACAGTTTTGAAACGTATTGCCACGGAATACTGCTGCCTTTTGTTCATTACTTGTAGACATAGATGAAACCTCAGATGATACATCATTGTTAAAAAACTCAGCCACGTTTGAATTCATTGTTATGCTTGTCGATGTACTTTGTTTCGGATCTGCGATATTGTCGATATTTGTCAATGTATTTTGCCCAAGTATCTTCACAGCTGTTCTTCTTTTATTATTGATAGATTCGTCAATATAATTTTCAGCAACAGCGTTGGACTTCCATCCACCATGCCTTTTCAACGTTTGTATATCAGCACCAGCATCTGACAGTAACGTTGCAGACGATCTGCGAAATGCATGGCTAGTGTATAATTTAGGATTTTGCAAGCCAAGGAATGTTGCTATTTTTTGGAGATGTCAGAAAATGTGTTGATGCCAACAGGTTGAATATTGCATTTTCCGTTTCGATATCCGAGGAAAAAACCATTATTTTTCACATGGTTTGGACGCATTTGTATTTTCGGACTAATGCAATCAGATTAATTCCATCAACATCACCTTCGGTTATTATAAAAATTCTCTCAATCTTTGTCTTCGTATCTGGAATGCTCATTTTAATAAAAGAACCGCAGTCGCTAACATCCTCGGTCCGCAAATTTAGTGATTCATTTCTTCGACAACCTCCTGCTATCCCAACTATAAAAATCACTTTCAAACCCAAATAAATGTGATCATCAGCTTCTATCAAAAATCTACTGGAATCTTCCTTACTAAATGTTTTTGTTTTTTTTGGCCGATATCCTTTCGCATTCCTTTTCAAAAAAGCAATCAAATTTTTAAACTTACTGATAACCACATTTTTGTTGACATAGATTGTTGTTCGTAACATCGAATAGTGACTCCACATCGTCGACGGTTGGAATATTTTGGCTTTGTATGAAAAATAAGCAAGAAGAACCTTTTCTGATACCGTTTTTTCAGTATTTATCTTCTTCACTTCGCACCACTTTTGGAAGTTAGAATAAGCTGTTTCATATGCTGCTTTTGACTTACTTGGCAGCAAATTTGCTACAAAAGCTTTTGCAACTTCTTCAACGTCTGAATGTAGGGGCTCTTCAGATTCGCTCATTTTTAAAGACAAAATGGGCAAAATTAACAAATAAATGTGGTTATTTTGACAAATATGTCTTAACATTTGAGGTTTTGATCATTGTTGTAATGGTTATCTCCATAGAAACAAACAAGCATGGCTTTGAAAGTATTTAAAAATTCAATGAAACGTAATGGGAATTTTTTTTTTTATTATCGTCAACTGAATCACAAAAAATCTTGTATATAAACACGATGCAAAACGCCGTGTTTTTTGCACACATCTAGTGCACATCTAGTTGCACACATCTAGTGCAAAAACACGTTTATTTTGCAACTAGTTGTATAAATAGCTATTTCAACTTTTTAGTTCGATATTCTTTAAAAGCGTGTTTTTTTAGTTTCTTTAAACTATACTTATTTTTCATTTTCCAGTTCGATTTATTGTCAATAGAGTTTTTCTTTTAGTTCTCATTGATAGTATTATAAATTTCCAACAGGCACGAATGTAAAATTCTTCTTGTGCCATAGCCCGCTCAGCTAAAGAACGCATTTAGGATGATGGATGATACTAACAATCAAAGGAGAGTTACAAACCCACAAACATACAAGTGAAGCTAATAAAAGCGTGTTAATAATACAGCTCGAAACATAATTTAAAAAAAACGTTAATAGCTTCAGCCATTTTATTTGATAAATAAAAATTTGATAAATCAAAAGGTAGTAGATGTTATTAATAATATTGATTCATTAAATTATAGAAGATATCAGTATTAGAAAGCGAAATGTAATATTAGAATTATAGAGGGATTTTTTTCATCATAACAAACATTTCAATAGCAGTTGTCAGTCTTGAACCCCTCAACCTGAGGATTAAGGGTATCATGTAGAAAGAGCGAAAAACAAGAAAATAAAGTTATTAAAAGATATTAACCAATTTATTTATTAATTGTTTCAAACAGTTTGGCGCCCAAAAATATATAAATGTAAAGTAAAAAAGGAAATGAATGTACAAATCTAGTTTGTTAGTACCTTTAACACATCTATACAATGTATCTTTTTATTTTGTTTCTACAACATCTTCAGCCGTTCTTTTTATGTTCCTAATTACTGGTTAGGAAAAGTTTTTGAAATGTTGATGGGAGCTTTTAGCTTCACTAGGGCATAAAATAAAAATTCAAAGTTTTATTAAAAGTGTTAAAAGTGTGGCACTAAAAAGATATTATGAAAAGGATGTATTCGAGTGAGGAAATTGGGTCACGTTTTTCAGGGAAAACTGAGAAAGTGTCTATAGCAACCGATTGATGTTAATGTTTGTTTTTGGAAATTAAAAATAATGTGAGCCGTCCAGGTTAACTGCTTCAAAGTTTTATCCAATTTTCAATCAGGTAATTTTCTTTTAATGTTAACCTGGAAACAGTGTTTAATGTTAACCTGGATCAGCTTGAAGTCTTTTCTTATAGTTTCTGTTCCTATATCTCCACCAACTTCATTACTTTTCTTGCAACAATGACTCAATTGATATGAGCTTGTTTTATTTGTCTACAACTTCTCTTTAAAGTATTCTTTCATTTTCACATCGACCAGCTTCTTGAACTCTACTTCCAATT
Source organism: Galerucella pusilla (assembly GCA_910591695.1). Lineage (NCBI taxonomy): Eukaryota > Metazoa > Arthropoda > Insecta > Coleoptera > Chrysomelidae > Galerucella > Galerucella pusilla. The sequence goes on along the minus strand of CAJUYI010002713.1, from coordinate 4,252 downwards.
GATGTGAATCTATCTTCACATTATTGTTCTCATGCATTGTATTCAACAGCTGTCGGGAATAATGAAACATACAAACAGGGTGTCCGACGTTTCATTTCTTGGTAGGCTTTTGTGTCCTGGAATCCACTTGAGCTCTACCCTATTATGGTTCATCAGGGTTGAGAGTTCTTGTGAGCAGTTTTTGGATTTTTGTATGTTGTAGATCCACCAGCGCTGGATCCTGACTGCTTGTCCATTCCATACCTATCCTATTCCAGACTATCTGGATATTGTTTTGTTGGTTGTCAATAATTAAGTATGTTATCACTTCCCACGCTTTACGCTCTACCGGTAGATTGAGACGTAACCTGTGGCTTGAGGCATTCAATGAGGTTCCACTGCTGCAGGCAAATATGGACGCAATCTCACCACAATATGCCTTCCATAGGCGCAACAATGTAATCATTAAATATAACACACAAGACACATCAGAAGAAAGCGCAATCCGCAGAGCTCACTGCTATCTACATCTCCGCAACAGAGATTACCAAAAGAAACACTGGAGGTAATAAAATTCACATCCCTACGGATAGTAGACAAGCACTACTAGCCCTGAACAGACCACGTATCACATCAGGCCTAGTACTGGAGTGTCACCTGTCCCTGATCGAAGCCTGTAGCAACAACGAAGTCACTCTAGGCTGGATCAAGAGCCACAGTAAATCGAAAGGTAACCACATTGCCGACTTACTAGCCAGCAAAGCAGACTCCCAAAAACTCTGGCATTTTCATTGGTCTGTCGGCGTCAGCTATGATTGGGCTAATAAAGAAACACTCCCTTGAAAAGTTTAAGGGTAGATGAGACGATGCAGAGGGTTGCAGGCTTGCCAAGGATTTGCTGCAGTATCCGGACAGGAACGTAGCCAAAAAATACGTGACAGAACCTTCGGACAGCCACGGGTATTCTGACCGGTCACTGCCACCTACGAAAACACCTCTACAGACTGGGTCTGTCTGACACTTCACTTTGTAGAGGGAGTGAACAGGAAGATAAGACTGTCGAACACATTCTTTGTGAATGTCCGACACTCTCTTAATGTAGGTTATCTGTATTCGGTGAGTACAGGCTAACACAAGCCAGCATGAGGGAGCTTACTTCCGGCGACGTTATCGCTTACTTCAAACAAGTAGGCTGGATGACGAGCTAGAAGGAAGTCTGAACCTCAGAAGAAGCACAATGGGCTAATTGTCACCCACCCTTCAAATTCTTACAGATACAAATATCACTTCCCATTCAAAAAATCTGATTTGAGATAACATCTGTTATTCTGGAATGACTTTTAATATCATTGTGTTCCTCCGGCACTGTTTCATGCCATAAAACTCCAGTATCTTGAATTTTTCAAGTCCAATCTTCCGCAATTTCAAACAATTATTCTTCGTGCGATTATACTTAAAAATAAAAAACAATTACCGCAAAGTATGTCATTACGCGTTACGCCAATGAACCGAATTACCGCTAACACAATAAAGTCCTCCAACCACAATGTCAACTAATCCGCTTGATTATTTTCACTTAATTTCAAACAACAAAGGCTCAACTGCTAACATTGTTAACAAAATTTCAACGTGCGTATCCTGGAACATAACTGATTTAATGCTAAACCCAAAGCCGCAGAGAGTTAATATAAAAGCAAAACATGCGCCGCACCGGACGAAATATCACAATGGATAATAAATTGATAAAAGGGGTTGGAAATAATTTGATAATATGTTTTGTTTGTCTCCAAACATTATTTCGAATGAGAGAATATCTAGCCAGGATAACAATTCGTGGAAGGTTCAAGTTTCAAGTATCTTGAGGTTCGTTCTATTAGGAGTAACTTAAGTAGATTATCATTAAATTTCCAGCGGTTGTAGATGAGGTTTCATACTTTGATGATGATAAACTTCAAATAAATCTCTCCTATTGAAGAAACTAGATATCTTTTAGCCAGAGAGAGACCATGCAAACATCAGAAACTTTATACAACCCGCGAGGTAGGATAGACCCTGCTGATCAATTATCAAACGACAGTTCAAGCACGGAATACCATAACAATCGGAAGGGTCTCTTGCCATAGAACAATAAGTACGCGCGCAGCTTTTGTGCGCAGTGACAGTCTGTCGAAAATAGGATCACATTTCGACGTTGCCCAGATCACGCCTAGATTGTTGTTTGCGTTCATGTCGTTAGGAAGTGTTAAGAAGCTGTCTGACATAGATCAAAAGAGCCGACGGAGAGAGACTCTTCCGATTGTTTTGGTATTCCATGGTTCGAGCCTTATGATGATTAGGACCACAATGGCCTGTGGCCTGTGATGCCTGCTTCTTAAAGCCTATGGATATATTAATCCTGGTTAGTCAAGTCAAAAGTCTAATACTCTTCTTACAATCCATGTATTTGGAGTTTGTTTGGTTGAACTTGATGAGGTGCCAATGACAAGTTCTAGTCTGATTTAATCATCTGCAGCACCCTTCCTTGCAATAGAATTATCCGTCTTCTGACCGGTATTTATACCAAAATCCCCAGGAATTTAGATTAAAGACAATTCGATATAATAAGAGAAGAAAACTCGCAATTAATGTTTGGACTTAAATTGTCGGAAACCACATCATTGGTCCTTTTTTTATTGAGGGCAATTTGATTGGCTATTATTATTTGGCAAAATAATGTCCAGCCCTTGAGTTCCAGAGTATACGATATGGTTTCAGCAGGATGAAGCACCTCTACATTACCAACGCAATGTACGGCAGTACCTCGATGCAATGTTTCTCAATTAGTGGATAGGGAGGCAAGGATCTAAAGAAAGGCCAGCGCGATCACCTGATCTTGCATCAGTAGATTTCTTTTTATGGAGGTATGGGAAGAGGATTTTCTGCAAAACTAAACCTTTGGATCAGATAATGATCCCCAGATGCTTAACTAAGTCATGGTTAAAGGGGTGGGTGAAAGAACAGCACAATAAACACTGGAAGAGCTCGCCCAGGCAAATATATGGGAAGAAATTCATAAAAGAACCATCAGAAAAAGTAGCGAAAGAACTGCTCTAAATGAGCAGGAACAAACTACGCACCATAACGGGGCTACTTATGGGACACTTTCCCACAAAGGAGCATCTAAACAAAATAGAGCTGTATAACGGAGACCTTACATGCAGAAGATGCAAAAAGGATACCAAAACAGCGTTGCATATATTATGCAACTATAAGACGCTGGACCACAGGAGGCAGAAACTGTATGGTAGACCCCAAATAACTTCTGAACACTTCTACAACCAACCAGCAAAGAACCTGTATGAGCTAATACAGGGAACGGATTGGCTGAATAAGCTGTGATCAGGACACTGGGAGTATCCACAATAAGCCCAGGAGGCTGAGGAGGTGCCGACGATGGGACGGCTCCTTTAAAAAAACCTTTCGATCTTAATCACTTAGGCCAAATAGTGTAAGAAGACAGTTTTATTTAAGATTAGGATGTTACCAAGACGTTCGCGGTGGACATTTTGAACATTATTGTTTCAAATTCTATTACGTTTTGCATTACATTCTTGTTTTTGATAGTATTATAGCGAATTTCGGTAACCACATGATTTTATTTTATTCTATTTCAACTGTTGCAATAAACTTGAAAACCATAAAATTTTTGTATAAAGAATAAAAAGAGTTTTGAAACGATACATCACAAGCACTCACTTCCCATTTGGAAAATTGAGGACTGTAGAGTCCGTTTCATTAGAGAACGAAAAGCTTGTTTACATGCGCAGAGACGAGTTTTAGACAGTAACCGAGCAACAAGGGCGCCATTCAGTGGCGTCGTGCGCTTTTTTTGGGTTGTCACTTTGTTTTTGCGCACATTTCATCTGTCAGTGGACCGTTCTCTAATGAAATGGACTCTACATGTCGTTCGAAGCGAGATTTTTCATAAATATGTACAGTAACCGTTTGGTTTTTACACACTGTATTTTTGTGTGATAATTACATTCGAGCTACCAAACGATGGTTTAGCAAGATTACTTTACAATCTAAATTTTCCTCTAATTTCCTACATCTCCAGTAATGAGATCTTTCCATAATATTTCTCTAAAAACTCATTTTCCATTCCAAGATCTCATTACCATCAAGCATTATAATAGCTTAGAAGATGTATCTCACTTCTTGAATATTTTGCTAAAATATGGATATTCTATGAAGTTTACAGCTTTGAAATGTTCTCCGTATTCCGGTATTACGA
>CAJUYI010002712.1:0-28825 GCA_910591695.1 Galerucella pusilla | reverse complement strand
GCGAAATACTGTCACATTTTTGGCATAGTGGTTCACCCCTGGGTGAATCACCCACAAATTTGCGAAATCACGGGAAATCATGCAAAATAATTAGCAAAATAGTAAAATTTTCCAGTATTAAAGTCGCGCAAAACACGGGAAATCACGCGAAATCTTGCGAAATTACACTATTTGCGAAATACTGTCACATTTTTGGCATAGTGGTTCACCCCTCGTGCGGGATTCAACTTAGGTAAATATTCCTCTTCTATCCAGTAATCTCTCAGTTGTGCTCTAGGATTCTGAAGTGCTGTGCAGTTAGAAAGTATGTGGGTGGAGGTTTCTTCTTCCATGCCACAAAATCTGCATTATTCTTCCTCCGCTATTTTGAGCTTTCTCATGTGCCCATTCAGGCGACAATGTCCCGTTAGGGTCCTTGTTAAAACTCTTAGCGCAGTATTGATTTGACTTGAACCATTTAGTCTGAAAAGAAACTGGAAGTCTTCACTGGGTGACCGTTCGAGCTGAACATCAACTCTGATTAACCTCGCAAGCAATAAGGGAGAACTGCATTTCGTACGTTAGGCCGCGCTTACCTTAACCGGCAAAAGTATTGTAAACATCAGTCTGGAGCCAACGAATTATTTGGAGGCAGTGGCGTGCTGTTAGAAATTTCGAATAGTGATAAAAGAATGAAAAATATAAATGTATAAGGTTCACTCTAAATGGTAATGGCTTATCAACTGCAATAAATAACCAGGGTGTAGAAAACCATCAAGTGAAAAATGCAAATGTGCTACAGGATCAAACTTGAAAATATTGAAACTTATTATACAAAAATATACAAATTGTTGAACGTGGATTTCAACAGGCGTTAATGATAGTATTTTTCTTTCAAAATGTGTGTTTTTATTACTAAAAACTTTGATTTTACTTGAAAAAATCTTCAACCTATATCTTTCTCTAGGATTAGCCGATTATCCTCTGTAATTGGACCTAATCCGTTTCGAACAAGCTCTTGACAATTTCCACGTGTGCTTCTAAAATATGATAATGTAACTTAGATTCAGTTCAACCAGTTATTACGCTATGTAGAAGGTCGACAATTTATTTACGTCACTAAGTTGTGATGGATTGAATGTATTTTTATGATGAATCATGAAAAAATTAGTCAGATTCGGTGTAGATATTTAATACGACACAGAGAAATCGAATCCTTATATATATATACTTTATCTTCTACCAATAAATCATTCAGATATTAGAATCTTAAAGCAGATTTTTGTATTGTATATTTAGATTCAGAGTCGTAAAATGTGAAATGAAGTTTAAGTATTTCCGCTTTTTGGTGCCATTAATAGAAAACATTAAATACTATAATACCAACATTACTGATAAAATTAATCGAGTTTTAAATCAATTTTGCCATAGTGAATCAATTATTTTTGCCATTCAAGTGTATTTGACAAATACTTTTTACGAATTTTGCTCGCTTTTATTTAATTTTTCAAATTTCAGAAGTGGTTTTGAGTTGTTCTGATCTCAAATTATTTGATATTTTTCAACGAATAGGAAGGGGAAAGAAAATTGTCAATTTAATTATATATATTGTAATGATTTTAATATACAATATGTCCCCCTAAGTTGGAATCATATGGAAAACTTTTTTAATATAAATTTTAGGAAAAAAAGTTCTGCATTATATAAAACAAAATTGAAAACAGATTATAAATTTGTATGTAATTATATTATTTTTTAATAATTTTAAATTTGAAAATATAAAAATATTTTTGATATGACATTTTATTAATAATCTTGTATATAATTTAAATTTAATTTTAAATTATTTATTATGTCAAACTCTGTATATCATTGATTTCAATTTAAATAATTTATATTAATTTTGTTGTTATAACTTTTACTTCGTTAACTGTATGATGATTTTCTTTATATAATTCCTTTTGTGGCAATTGAGATATCAGCCAGTTCTTCTGAACTACGATGATATTTTTTCCCATTCCCCATATAATTCTTAGGCTTAGCGATCTGGAGAAGATAAACTGCACATCCTGTGCCTTATTTGGTGTTTAAGCTGTCTGTGTTCTGTTTTATTTGTATTTCATCAGTTGATTTCTATTTTTATATTTTTTTACTATGAATAATACATATTATGACACTAAATATTATATCATTAACCGGCATATTCCGTTCTTTCTTTTTTTGTACCGGCATATCCTCTTTTTTTGACCGGCATATGCTCTTTTTTTTTGACCGGCATCTCTGTATCTGTAAGAATTTGAAGGGTGGGTGACCCCCACAGCACTTAGGCCACAATTGGCCCATTGTGCATCCTTCTGAGGTTCAGACTTCCTTCTAGCTCGTCATCCATCCTACTTGTTCGAAGTAGGCGATAACGTCGCCGGAAGTAAGCTCCCTCATGCTGGCTTGTGTTAGCCTGAACTCGCCGAATAAGGAAAACCTAAATTGAGAGAGTGTCGGACATTCACAAAGAATGTGTTCGACAGTCTCGTCTTCCTGTTCACATCCTCTACAGAGTGAAGTGTCAGACAGACCCAGTCTGTAGAGGTGTTTTCGTAGGTGGCAGTGACCGGTCAGAATACCCGTGACTGAAGGTTCTGTCTGTTCATAGTCACGTATTTTTTTGGCTACTTTGCTGTCCGGATACTGCAGCAGTTCCTTGGCAAGCCTGCAACCTTCTGCATCGTCCCATATACCCTTAAACTTATCAAGGGAGTGTTCCTTTATTAGGTCAATCATAGCCGACGCCGACAGACCAATGAAAGTGCCAGGTCCGAAGAGTTTTTGGGAGGCTGCTTTCCTGGCTAGTGAGTCTGCAATGTGGTTACCTTTCGATTTACTGTGCCCCTTGATCCAGCCTAGAGTGACTTCGTTGTTGCTACAGGCTTCGATCAGGGACAGGTGACACTCCAGTGCTAGGCCTGATGTGATACGTGGTCTGTTCAGGGCTAGTAGTGCTTGTCTACTATCCGTAAGGATGTGAATTTTATTACCTGTGGTGTTTCTTTTGGTAATCTCTTTTGCGGCGATGTAGATAGCAGTGAGCTCTGTTTGAGCAACGCAGACATTACAGCCCATCGCCCATTTGATGTCTAGATTCAGAGATCTGGAGTAAATTCCACATCCTGAGCCCATATTGGTTAGGAGCCATCCGTGAAGAAGCGGAGTGCGCCTTCTTCTGATGTGTCTTGTATGTTATATTTAATGATTACCTTGTAGGGCCTGTGGAAGGCATGTTGTGGTGAGATTGCGTCCGTATTTGCCTGCAGCAGTAAGACCTCATTGAGTGCCTCACGCCATAGGTTACGTCTCAATCTACCAGATCCTACGTCAGGTTGTAAACCGGTAGAGAGTAAGCGTGTCATGGTCATCAAAATAACCTCCTTGATGTGTATGTCAAGGGTAGTGAGACCAAGGATCACCTCCATCGCTCTGGTTGGTGTGGTTCTCATGCCTCCTGTTGTATTGAGGCATGCTGTTCTCTGAATTTGATCCAGTTTACGGACGACTGTCAGCTGGTTTGCTTTAACTCCCCAGGCAATCGCGCCGTACGTTAGCATAGGTCTGATGATGGCAGTGTAGATCCAGGCAGTAACCCTGGGTGACATTCCCCAGGTACGGCCGGCATATCCTCTTTGTCCGGCATATCCTCTTTTTTTTGACCGGCATATCCTCTTTTTTCTTTGTCCGGCCTATCCTCCTTTTTCTTTGTCCGGCATATCCTCTTTTTTCTTTGTCCGGCATATCCTCTTTTCTTTTTCCGGCATATCCTCTTTTTTCTTTGTCCGGCATACCTTCTTCTTTTTCAGTTCGTCATATACAAAACTCTTCGCAAAACTTTATTATTTATACTATTTTGACAAATATTTCCGTTTTTTTGTTTCGCGTTTGATACAAACAGGAATTGATTAAAAATAGGAAAGGAATTGCACTAAAAAAATAGTATTTCCTTTGTTAACGAATCTAAACAATGACGTAAACTAATTGAAAGTTTAAATAATACAATAAACACGTCACGCGTTCGGTTACGAGTGTTTGCACTTTTACGTTTTTAACAGTAACTACGTTGTGTATAATATGCAGTTATTGTGTAACTACTTAACGTAAACGTGGGGGGTGAAGCAGCAATATAGTAGTAAGCGAACCGTTATTGTTTTCACCTTCATTACTTATAAAAATATTCGGACTTTCGAATGACTTCTGTTATACAGGGTGTTTTCAAATGACACTTACAACGTTTGCATGTAGATTCCTCTCGTAAAATTGGACAAAATTATATAAGGATTAAGGGGTCTAGTACATTTACTTTTCGAAATACAGATTGTTAAAGTTTTAAAAAATTGAATGTTTTGATTCGATAACTTTAAAATGGATGGAAAAATTGATTTGACATTTGGCAGCTTGTTTTTAAATGTAAAAGGGCATAATTTGATAGAAAAATATTTCTCAATTTTTGATCCAGTGGTGTTGATTTGGAAGAATATGTTAACTTTTCCCTCCCATCCCATCACAAGATTGGACAAGTATTTTCAACAATCTTCTCCGAATGTTTTAGATGCATTGCTGTTCCATAAATTATTTCCAGTTACATATTCCAACCAAAAGTACTTGGTAGTTATTGAAAAAATACAAAATACAAGACATTTTTTTTAATCAATTATTAAAAAGTGATCTTGCAGACTTCATGAAATCATGAAATATCTTGAAAAGTACAAATCTTTTGTTATGTAAAGGTTATGTGAAAATTTTGTCGGCAACATTTTTCGATTGTCTTGAAAGTTTGTTGCTTGGCAATTTTGCGAATGACATTTTTAACAAAACCACGAGCCGTCAGGCGAGTGGTTTTGGATTAAATGTCATGAGCAAAATTACCTAAAAGCAACAAACTTGAATACGACAAGAGAAAAATTTTACCTTACAAAATTTTTAATTAGTGGTATTCGACATGACTATTTAACGAGAGAAAAACTAAAAAATCATATGTTTAAACGTTTTATTTATTGCAAACTTCAATTATACAAAGCCGAAAAAAAAATAACATGAAAAAAAATTACTTATTTATGTAAAAAGTACAATTATTATAATTGTACGTGTTAGCATTATTTTGGGGATTGTTTTTCATCATAACCTGTGATGAATTTAAGTTAGAAACTGAGGATTCCTTTTCTTTATTTTTATTTTCTCGAAGGTTCTCTATAAGTTAGAAATGGTGTTCTTCATTTAATTGTAATTATGGTTTCAAAGAATGGGCAGAAGAATGTCCTGTAAGCTTAATTACTTCTTGTTCACCAACTCCTTCTTTTGCTAATACAGATATTGCAGAAGCTCTATGTGAATGATTGGTTATTTTTATTTTTTTGTGTCTATACCAATTGATTCTGCCGATATTTTCGTCCACTTTGAAATTGTATTAATTCCCAATGGTGAATTTTTGTACCATATTCCTTTCTCCCAATTTGGATGTACTGTTAAAAATAATCTTGTTGTTGTTAGATAAGGATTGGATTCTCTTTTTTCAATAATTTTTAAAAATAAACGAACGGGGCACAAATTGTTGTTAGCATTATTTCTTACCAGCCCAGCCACTTACTGCCAGATAAAGCTTTTGATTCTCCTTGTGTCGTTTTGGAAAAGATTAGATTATATTTTACCCTGCCAGTAAAATTACCTTTATTATCATATTCTTTTTTAAAGTAATTAATATCACAATTAGCAGCTTCATTTCGAATTGCATAAATGAAAAAACTTTTTTTGTAACCCATCAGGATTATCTTCAGAATAGCTTTCTACCATTTCCATTAATTCTTCTTTGGTAAACGCGTTAGAAGATCTTTTTCTGGTTTCAGGTTCAGCCTGAAGCTTTTTACGTTTTGTATCCCTGGCCAAACCAGCAAATTCATAGGTAATATCTTTAAATGGATCAATTTTGATGTTAAATTCTAGAAAATATTTTTCCTGAACCATTTGAGCAGTCGTATTCCAAAGTGTTTCCACACTAGCTTCAGTATAATCAGTTCCATCTCTTTTTTTCATGTTAAAACCATAATCTTCAAGAATTTTTGCTATAACTTGTTCAAAAGTATCCTTTTCTAACGTATAATTACGTGCGTCCAGAAACATTCTAAACTGTTCCCACGCAGACTTTTTTGTCTTCATTGTATTTCGCGGTATACTTTGCTTAATTGTACTCTCTATTTCATTTATTGAATTATTTCCAAATCTTTCATGTTAATAATACTTGTTTAAATTTTTGAAACAGTTTTAATAATTTTTAGACAGTTAAATAAATAAATAAACAACTTAGTTTCCTTAGAAACCACTAACAAAGATTTTATATTGAATTTTATCACAGAGTGATAGAATTTTATACACATAGATTTGATATGGGTATTAAACGTCCAAAAATTGCCGCGACAAGACAAAAAACTGCCAGTTCAAAACCTTTAAATTTTGTCAGTTATCAATTTACTTTAGTGAAATAGTCACGTGAAAACCATTAAGGAATACAAAATTGAATAAAAATTGCTTCAAGTCAATGGTGTAAAAAATGGGAGGGGAAAGGTAACATATTCTTCCAAATATGCCCTTTTACATTTAACAAAAACCTTCCAAATGTCAAATCAATTTATTCTTCCATTTTAAAGTTATCGAATTAAAACATTCAATTTTTCAAAACTTTAACACCCCGTATTGTGAAAAGTAAATCTGCTGGACCCCTTAATCCTTATATCATTTTGTCCAATTTTACGAGAGGAATCTATTTGCAAACGTTGTAAGTGTCATTTGAAAACACCCTGTACATAACGTTGGTGAGCGGGTAAGTTTCAAAAAATGGGTTAATAAAAATGAAATTTCCGTTTACAATGACTTGTTTTATTTATTCAACTTATCGTGAGTGAGTCAATCTTTCATATAAATATAATAAGAATATCCATAAAAGAGCATCGTGGGTTAGATATAATTAACGTAAAAAATGCTTTTACAGTTACCTCACGGTCGAAACCAAGGTTACATTAGAGATTTTGTAAATTAGTATAACGAATGTCAAAATATCTATTGTTTCGTTTCAAATTTCGATTGTACTTCTATTTTATTTCGTGTAACCAAATTTTAAAACCGTTTTATTTCATATGAGATGGAATTTTGATGAATTGTTTTCAATTTCACACGAATTAATTGTATTATAGTCTTTATGGATGGTTTTACATACCTCCATGTTACGGCGCGTGTCGAAAGTAGGAATGAAGTAGAATAAAAGGAAACCAGAAAGTGTAGTTAGTGTGGTGCCATCTACATTTAAAATAAAAAATCTGTATCTGTAGAGTAGGCTCACAGCGCTTAGGCCACACGTGACCCATTGTACATCCTCCCGAGGAGTTGTCCTCCTAGGTCATTGTCCATCCTGTCCTTCTCATGAAGTTGGACAGGTCACTAGGAGATCTTCTTTATATCGGCAGGTGTAGGCCGAGACTCACCGAACACACACTCTCTTATTGACGATAACTCCGGACACTCGCATAAGACATGCATGACAGTTTTATCTTCCTGTTCACACATCCTGCATAGGGGTGTGTCCACTAGCCCCTTAGTATGGAAATGTTTCCTTAGTTGACAGTGGCCAGTCAGAAATCCTTCTGTTAAACGTAGGTTTTTCCTGGTCATAGCCAAATATTTCTTCGGCTCCAGCTCCCCACGGTGATCCTGGCAAGACTGCATCATTTAATCCCTTTGATCCCATCTCTTGAGGGATTGAGCATGGGTGTAACGCTTGGCTAGTTCCGCAATTGTCGAAGTCGTTAGGCCGTAGGTGTCACTGGGTCCTAAAATTTTTATTCCAGCCGCTTCCCAGGCTAAAGAATCGGCAATTCGATTACCTTTATTCCTGTGGTTCCCTTTAACCCACCTTATACTGTATTTGAAAATCAAGAGAGAGTAAATTCCCAGAAATGTTTTGCAGTTATCAGTGTTAAAGGCAGTAAACCATAGACGTGCGTTTTCAAAATTAAATTAATATGGAAATAGAAATATTTAATTTGTTTTAGTTATTTATACCTAGATAACCAATTTTAGATAGATAAACATAATTCGTAAGTAGTAATTTAATTTGGGTAAAATGAAGAAAAAGTCAATATTATTTTAGGCATATGTTTATTTACAAAATATGTATATAATATGTACAGATAATTACAATTATTTATAAATTAATATGAGGAGCTAAAAAAACAATTAAGTAGGTATATGAGAAAAAAAAACCAACCGCAGGGATAAAATTTGACGAGCAACATGCAAAAAATACGACAATATTAAATCTTAAAAAATAAAAATCTAAAAATAAAATTAAAGTACATAAATTAATAAAGTTATGGTTCCTCGCACTCTGTGTCAGAAGATTCACCATCTGATTCTAGAGAAATTACAATGGGCTCTATAGTAATATCAATTATGTTATCTAGCTCCCACATTTTTTTTTCTATTTCTGTAACGTGTCTAATACATTTTTGCCAATTTTCACTTGTTACTTCAGATATTGCCTTATTGAAGAGATTTTTAACATCTGATAATTTAAAAGTAGTGTTATTTCTGGCAACATAACCTTTAACTTGAGCCCATATCAATTCTATCGGATTCAGCTCACAATGGTAGGGTGGTAAACGAAGGATTTCAATTTCTCGTTTTTTGGCTATCTCCTCAATATTATATTTTTTATAATTTTGCTTATGTTTTTTAGCAATAGTTAACAATTCTGCCCTCAGCATTGTATTGTCAAAGGCTAAATTTTTAGAAGATAACCATTTTGCAATTTCATCCTTTTTCCATTTAGTGGTTGGTAAAGGTTCAAGTAATCTGGAGTGGTAACTTGCATTGTCCATTACAATAACCGATCCTTTTGGTATGAATTGAATCATCTGTTCAAAATATTCCTCAAACACGTCTCCATTCATTTCTTCGTGATAATCAACGGTTTTTTTTTATTCAAATAAGAGTAAACCATTCTCAAGAAAACCGTTTGTACTGCCTATATGACAAATAATTAATCTTTTACCTTTTCCTATAGGTTCCTTAAAACCAGTAGTATATCCTTCTAGAAAAGCTTGATGGGATGATTTTATATTTTTGTCTTTCCAAACTCTTCCTACACAATGTCCTTCATTAACCCATGTTTCATCTAAATAATAAATGTTTTTATTTTGAGCTTTAACTTGTTGTATTCTTCTGAGGTACTGTCTTCTCCAACATACAATTTCTTCAGAATCAATTAGCATTGAGTGTCTGCCCATTTTTTCAAATTTAAAGTTTAACTCATGTAACTTTTTCCATAGTTTATCCCGGCTTATTGTGGGTAAATCAACATCATTCGAATGGCTTGCAAAACTTTATCTAAAGTTGGTATTTGCTTGTTTATAAAAAATGAGTGAACAAGCTTACGAATAGCATTTTTAAAAAACTCGTCCTCGTTGTTTTTTCCTCCTTTAGAACTCTATATATTGTAGATTTTCCATATCCCATTGCCTTAGATGTTGTTTCAACTACACTGTCAATAGTGTTTGAGGGATTTTGATGTTTAAAATAGTGGTACACATTCACTACAGCACTCTTTTCATTGAGCGATAAATGGTCTAGTTTTAATTTTTTCACTGGCGTATACTCACAAACTGCTTCCATTTTTAGTCACTACTATTTGTCACGTTTATCGAAAATCAAATAACTGCATTTCTAGAAACTTAAGCACTATTTATAAGTCAAAATATCTGTCATTAGAAGCTGTTGCCATTCGGATGTCGTTAAATAACAATTATCCCTTTCTAATCTGGTTACGCCTATGACGCACGTTAATCCTCTTAGGCCTACTGTAGTAACAATGAAAGATCATAAAATAATGTGATAGTCCAAGAAATTTAATAAATTTTGTATTGAAATTAACAAAAACAATTTAGAATGCATTACAAATATTGAAGTTTTACCGCACGTACTGTACTATAGTTTTGCATACCGAATTAGTTTTTATTCTGGGAATTTACTCTCTCTTGATTTTCAAATACAGTATAGGATAATATTGTTATCTGCCTAGGCGTTAGCTAAATCTTGGTGGCACTCTAGTGCTAGCCCCGATATCACACGTAACCTCGCACCTTATTCCGCTCGGGACAAAGCCTCTCGCGAAATAATCTTGGTGCTCGGTTAATAATAAGTCTTCACCACCTTGGTGTATAAACTATTTTCGAAAAAATGCACACTTATTCGCAAGGATTTTCGTCAAAAATTACTATACTTGCATGCCGCATTGCTTGGCCTATTAATGATGTCCCCGTACATCTACATCAAATTCGGTTCATGTTAAAAACTGATGTAATCGTATCCCATCAATTTGAAGCAGCTTGCATGGCTTTTTGACCTGGATACAATTCGAGTTTTTGTATAAGTTTCTACAGTTGAAAGGTCGACTACCTTTTAAAAGAATCGATCCAATATTTATCTTAACAAAATTGGAAATACAAACAAACTATATTCTACTAATAGGAATTTCCAGACGAAATCAAATTCAAACTTGTAAATTTTTATTATAAATAAATAAAGGTTAAAATACGACGGAATCAATCTTGAGTGGGATCAATGGAAGGTTGAATTTTAGGAAAATTATTGAGATTTATTCACTCAAAAATATAAATGGTTATGAAAATATAATAATAAAGGTGATTGACAACACAAAAGTAGCAATAAAATAGCTATTTGTGTATTAAGAGCGGAAAGTGATACTTTGCCGCTACAGGCAGAGAGAGCGGAGCGCGGACAATCTGCCGAAAGCGGCAACGCACTTTCTGCTCGAATTGCACACAAGATTTTTTCTACGATCACCTTATTTTTAAACAAATACTTAAAAAAAAACATGAAAAGTACACTTTATTAGAATGTGTTGTTGAAAACATGTAACAATTACTTATTATTTTTATTTATTGAGAATGTTTGTGACTTCTTTGCTTTATAACCCACTGCTTCTAACTTCAAAAATGCAATCAGTTTAGTGTATTTACTGATGTTAATATCATTTTTTACTTGCAAAGTGCTTCGAAGCATCGAATATTGTGACCACAAGGTTGAAGATTTTAGAGTTTTGGATTTTTCGCCAAAATAAGTCAGCAATACATTCTCCGAATATTTTTTAATTTTCTTTGAGCGGCACCAATCCATGAAAATATTGTATTGTTTTTCGTATTTACCTCTGGATTTAGTTGGCAGAAGATTAAGAGTAATATTTTTAGCAAAATCTGCTATATCTGGAGGTGTGCTTGAAAATTCACTGTCACTATCCATTTTTCAAATAGCTATTTATAAACAGACAACATTTTTATAAACTAAAAATGAAATAATGACGTTTTTTTAATTCCATAGTCTACTATTTTCACAAAATAGTAGGTAGGTGCCTAAATATGCAATCACTGTTGCATCTAGGTGTATAATGCATTGCCTACCTTCTGACTGTTATATTTCTACTACGTAAACTTGTCCGTATAAATCAATACTATGAAAATAGGAATCTGCAAAAACGATCAAGAAAATTGTCAATCTTAACAACGTTATATTTGTAATAAGTTGTAAATATTAATTTTTATCTTGAACTAAGAAATAAATCCTTCACTGTAGTATTGAATCAAAATAATATCAATGTATGAGGTTTCAATTATTTTATAATTTCAATAAAATTGAACATATAAAATATACACCTCCATCTATTTGTTGGTAGCGTAACCTGCAGCGTTGTAAATCCAGTAACTTGTATAAATTGTAGATGTCAGTCAAATAATATAGGAATATTTATTAATTTCGTTCGAAATATCTTCAAATATTAATATTTCAACTAAAATATTCGGACTGCTCTACATTTTGTTTTAATTTATCTATTATTTACTACCTTTCTTTGGTTTATTGTGAATGAAAACAGGCGAGCGGAAAAGTACGCTCTAGAGCGTAAATAATGTCAATTATGACAGATCGCGGAAAACATCAACTTTGCGGTTAGATTTGAGTGTGCAAAAGTCTACTTTGGGTAGTGATCGTAGGAAAAATAGTTTTGACATGTTCACTAGTATAGTGTAACTAATGTTAATGTGATGACCTTGAATTGTATTACAAATTTTATGCAGGTTAATTTTAATCCACTATATTAATTTGAATTACATTTGAAAAGCATTATTTCACAATATTCGAATTTATAAAAAATTATACGCGCGCCATTGAGCGGCTTTTTTCCTTCTAAGGGATTAAGAGTTTACCAAAAAGCGCAGATGCCACGTTGTATTAATAAGAAGGAGATCTTGCTACACATTCTAATAATTTAAAAACCATCAATTGGCCAAACGTCAGTCTATCGATTTTCCAAATTAGAGAAAAAAATCGAAAAACAAAAAATACCACAGTGTCGGGGGAGTGTTTTGCAACAAAAAAGGTCTCTTGCGTTTCTTTTATCCGAGCAATGGTTTGTCCGGAGAAAATTCGGTAAACTAAGTATGTGTTCCGCATCCGCGCGACTCTGAAGCGCTGCGGAGTTTATTATAAACTATTGTACAGTTATAATGTAGATATAAATAATTGTTATAGGGCGTTTTGAAGAGGGAAGTGTCTGCTTTAAGATGGCACTTTTTTTGTCATAGCAAATAATCATTTTCAGCAAATTGCTCATATATAATATAAATATTATATTCTAATCAAAAACCAAGTACCTATCTCAATAAAAAATATATTATATAATAAAGTGGCATTAAAACAATTTTTCGAAGGATGGAAACTGTTATTTAGGAGGTCTGTTTCCCTAATTACGAATATTAAGTACTGTAACTTAAATAAAACTGGAGTTATTTTAATGGGGTTTGCGTAAAAATGTTGGAGAAACTTCTAAGATCAAGAATATGTAATCAAAAAATCAATTAATTCACATACATTTTTGAATTCAATGACTTTTTGTATTATAAGCGGAAATAGCAATTTTTATAAATTCGGGTAGGAATCTTTTTTATTTTTTCAAAATAAAATTTTATACACCTGTAATATAAAGATTAATATTATTCAACGAACAAAATGTATATAGTGGGAAGGTATAAAAGATTATTAATATATAATTTCAAGATATAATTTTTTTCATACCCTTTTCCAATGAAAATATGTAAAAATTAATTTATCACCTTTTATTTATTATTTACAACCTTAACTCTTACCAAAGGTTGAAAAAAATTCTCATTGAATATTTATATTTTTTTACTGCCGTGCAGCAGTCGCGCGGATGCGGAATACCTACTTAGTTTACTGAATTTTTTACGGACAAACCATTTATCGGACGAAAGAAACGCAGGAGACCTTTTTTTTTAAATTTTTTCCCCTACATGATGGTATTTTTTATTCTTCTCCGCCTTCCTCCCAGCGTGAATTATTGAAAAATTTCGAAAAAAAAAAAGTTTTTTTTTTCTAATTTGGGAAATCGATAGACTGGTAAACTTTTTTTTATATTATTCACTTATCAGCACACTACACCAAACCAACGGACAGTTCAAAGAGCGAGTTAACCAAAAAGCGCAGTTGCCACGTTGTATTAATAAGAAGGGGATCTTGCTACACATTCTAGTAATTCAAAAACCATCATGTCTTTTTGGCTAATTTATTTTACAGACCAACTGTCACTCGTCGAAACTCCCATTCATTGTGGTCGTGCATTTTCCACAGCTCCATAAAATATTACAAAATCGTTTTCGTCGCATTCGCTGTCGATGTAAAACTTTGGGCGATTTATGTACAGTCACGTCCATCGGACGCAACGCCACCACCAAAACAGACGTTTCAGGCTTTTCTCCGTTGCCTGGTAAAGGAAAATCTATTACGGTTACGTGATCCTCAGCTATAAATTCATATATATCTGTGTCTGTGTGTGTCCCAGGAAGCCTCGGGGAAAATGAACTACGATCGTCGGTCTGCAATGACTTGCTTTTTTTTTATTTGAGGGTCTTTTTGTACAGCTTTTACGGAAACATTCTAAATTGAATTTAAGTAGGTATCAATTATGTCCTTAGAATGTCCTGGAAATCATTTGGAAAAGGAAAATAGAAAAAATAGCATACTGTATTTAAATAAAATTAGAATTTTATTGTCAGTAATAATATAACAAGAGAGTGAGAATAAATTGAGAAAAAATTGACAGAATTTTTGAAAACTTGTTGCCAGGCAATGGTCACGAGAGCCCGCAGGGCTCGAGTGGCTTTTTTCCAAATAGTTCCAAAGTTTGAACAAAATCTGTCAAATTATTTTCTAATTTATGGAACTCGCGAGTTATATTTGACTAGATTATTTTTTGATTCACAAATTTTTACAATAAAAAAGATCGATAAAATTATTGAAAAATTTAATTCTTTTCTTTTCATGTTATAAGCCCAATCTTTCAAAATCAATGCCAGAGTAAGTAGATTGATCTAGAATATAATTCCTTTCTTTGGTGAAGGTCTTAAATTGTCTCCATATAGACTGATTACTTATTAGAGTATTTTGTGGAAGTAGTTTCTGAAATCTTTTTTGTTTTTCTGCATCAGAAAAGGTACTAAACAACGATCTAACACTTGCTAGGCAAATAAAAGCCACAGTGATTATTCCCGAGAATAATCACAAGAGATTTATTCCCACTATAATAATGACATAATTGGTTGAAACTTACCCTTGTGACAAATAAAGAAGCATTTCATTGGTTTTAAGAAACGTCAAAAAATAATCATTGAAATTTCTCTCTCTAACATTGGAAACCAAAATTAACTACATTCGGCTGAAATACTAGCTACACATTTATCTGCATTTAGTTGTATTAAAGCACTTTCTTTGATTTTTCGTCTTTTATTATTGGGCTCTTTCAATATTATTTTTATCGAATCCTATTGAATTTAATGCCCCTCTTCCCAAGAATGTTTCTACTTGAAGAACTCTCTATCTTTGATATACTTTTTGTGTTCATTTATTCGGATTTTCCATGTTCTAGTCTAGAGTCTAGGTGCTTCTAGCTTCTAAACGGGCAATATTTTTAGTGCAATATGTATATGCAACTCACTGGCTGGCAACATTGTCAGCAATAACAGACATGCTGGGTAATATATTGACAATATTTTCAGTGTGTCCCGGACCCCTATAAAGTTAGCAGAGCCACTTACAAATAAATCGATGAAACCTATTCCAATAATTGTCGAATAATTGTCGAGAATTTGTCGTGAACGTAAAAAATTTGTCGCGCACTTATGTAACTTTGTTGATTTATTATTTTTTCAATAAGTATTCATCTGAATATCGGAATATTTCTTTCATTACATGACACGAGGAGAAAACCCCACGACAAACACGCTTTGGTCATTTGACAATTGTTCAGATAAATTCTTATTGAAAAAATAATAAATCAACAAAGTTACATAAGTGTACTACATAAGTGTGCTATATCATTCTGCTTTGATACATAATTTTTTATAGGAAGTTGCTTAAAAAAATTTATATTCGTCAATAATGATATGGAGAACACGTAAAATGTCATTATACTTATGCGCTGTTGCCAAATATACGAAATTTCTTCAAAAACCAGGAATTTCCAAGAAAAAGGTATATATATGCTAGAAGGAATAGATTTTTTGCGTTTTTTTCACGTCAGATGGATTTCGACAATTACTCGACAATTATTCATAACAATTTTGATGTTTTTTGATATTTATTCATGGGTGGCACTGCTAACTTAATATTAAGTTAGCAGAGCCACCCCCTATAAAAAAAAAAACTAAGAGCGCGACAAATTTTTTACGTTCACGATAAATTCTCGACAATTATTGGAATAGGTTTCATCGATTTATTTGCAAGTGGCTCTGCTAACTTTATAGGGGTGTGTCCCGGCCATATAGCTACACATGTTTTGTGTTGCCTATGCATTTAATTGGTTGCAGCAAGAGTTGTCGGACGATTAGCCAGCGAAAATACTCTGCAATTTTACTTTGCTTTGGTGTTCGATTGTTGTTGTTGTTGTTACGAAAATTTTGGAGGTTATAGTATAATGACTGATACTTGGTGGAATGAAAGGATTATTGAGTTTATCAATGAAATACATTTAAATCCTGAGTAATAGAATGTGGAAACCGTAATTTATAAAGACAGAAATGCTAAAATAAATGGATTGGCAGTTATCGCCGAAGAATTTGGTATATCAAGTCTACAAAAAATTCAGAAACTTTGGAACTTATGCAAAGAATGAGGTGGAAAAGAAGAAAATCGGTAGTGCCGGCGGTAAACTAGTGAAATGGTAGTTTTAACTTGTTATCATGATTTATTTCTAGACTTAGGTCGAATCTAAAATCTACTCTTCTTTTTCTTTAACTTTGTGTTTAAAACAATACTAGTCGCTGCGGCGCGAATGATTTATTCATCCTTTCTTGCACGATTGTGTATCCCGTCTACGAAACAAATTATTTTCATCGATGGGTCATAGTGTTGCAAACAATATTGCCGAGATATATATGGCAGAGACATATGTTACAATTGAAATGTTGTCATACTGACTGGGCTATAGTTGCCAATATTGCAGCCACATATTGAACTAAAAATATTGCACGTTTAGAAGGTGCTTAAGTAAAATGTGTTGCATTCACGGGATATCTGATATTTCCGGTTTCTGATCTGCAACACGCTGTACAATTGTGATTAATTTCAAAATATGGACCTTTGGGCTGGCTACAATTGGTCAAAATTCTTTATCCTTCAGGATTTGCAGGATATTGGACTTGTCGCATTAATGAATGTATACTATTATCAGTATATGATTTTAACACATTTTTACGTATACTACAGAATTTTTGAGGCATAAATAGATTATTTTCATACTAAAAATGACTCAACTAACGGACAATCTAAATTTACAAAAACAACTTATATTGAACATGAAATTACGATTAAACAAATACATATGTATATTGAAAAATTCTTAGCCCACTATGGAACCAAACAAAATTTCAATGTCTAAATATTTTATTATTCAACATATTCTCCTCTTAATTGAATACCAGACATCCACAGCTTTTATTACCTCCTCGTTGGAAGAAAATTTACGAACCGTGAAATTTTTTTTCAATTGAGGAAAGATGATATTCGGGCGGATCCAAATCTGGTGAATGAGGGGGGTGTTCTAGTAATTCAAACCCTAAATCACGAATTTTTTGCATGGCAACATGAGATTTGTGTGCAGGGGCGTTGTCCTGCAAAAACAAAACACCTTTGGCAATCCCAAAGAACTGAAGCAAGAACTTTTCCAGCAGATTTTTGGACTCGAAACTTCTTAGGTCTTGGAGAGGACGAAGGACATTGATCACCAAGGGTATTAAGCATATCTTCGTAAATCTGCTTACTTCTTAACCCTTTTAAATCCAATTTTTCGATTTTCGCAATTTCGGTGGACATCTTTTTTCTTTCAATTTATTGCGTAACTCTGGTTTACTTTTTTGACGTCCCACTTCACACTGACACTTCTAATCGAGTTATTGTTCGTGGCTATGGTAACGCAATATTTTGTTTATGCATGGAACTGGTCTAAGCTAACTAGATATCAATACATCCTAGTACGTAGTGGTACGTTTTTTGACCAAAGAAGATGAGCTTCGCCAAAAGTCATTGTCCCCGTGTCCCATTTTCAAGGTCGTTCGATTCTAGAGTTCTAATGTTTTCCATGTTAAACAATATTCAAAAACAATTGAAGAAAATATTGAAATTCTTATTTATTTATTTCCCCACAAACTAAATTCTGTTTTGACCGACCGATTCAATAAATAAATGCTACAATTATTTATAAATATCGGTCGATAACACACGATCACTTCATTTAACTGCAAACGTTCCAATTTTAAAGAAACAATTTCTTTTGTTTGCGAATGTCAAAGCTGTTTAGCTGGAATTCGGATTTTATTTTAAAATATGGAACGTCATTTATTTACGTAGAGCGTACATTTCGAGCCATCCACTTTAAAATATAGTACGGGGGCTGTTGGTATGTTTTTTTGTGTGTGAACATTCAGTGACATTTTTTCTCGAAAACGATGAATTCTAATTAAACCCTTCTTTTTTTTTGAAAATACGTTATATTTTTTAATTAAATGTAAAATTTTTAGTCCCTTTATATAAAAATATACTTTTATTTCACAAGAAATGAAAATCTTAATTTCTTTTCACAACTTTACTTCATATTTCCAGTTTTTCACGTCCCTAAATATTGGGATTTCAAGCTACCCAATTACCCTAGTATATAAAGACCCGAACGAACCCAATTTCTTCCAACAAAACTTGAAAACTTTCCTTTTTCAATATTTCACTGCCGAATACACAGCAACAAAGATTGAGACAATGTAAAAGTTTTCCCGAACTTTTTACTGAATGGTGTGCCGAGAGCACAGAGCGTCACATACATACATATCCCCGGAGAGTTAATTAAATTTTCAGAAATACTCAATTAAATTTGTTAAGTCTTAACAAAATTTTTGGAATTTATAATCTTCAGAAACAATTTCTGTAATTGTAGTAGCGGAAACAACTTGACAGAAACATTTATAAACTTAACAAAATTCTAATTACCTCCCTATAGACGCATTTTCAACTTTTCTTATTGGACTGCAGCCAAAGAAAGACGTATGGCTTGTGTGTTTTTTGTGATTTCGTCGAGGGAGTACAGAAATAGCTCCTTGACATTGAATTTTGAAAAAAATAATAAAAATACATTAAATTGAAAGTAAATATTTATTAATTTTGAAAGTGGATGTACTTTTAAGAGCGCTAGGGTAACATCTCGGCTGGTATGGGAATGCGGCGAAGATATTAGAGGACTGGCGACTCGGAACAACACTGGTGTGGGTCCCAGGTCACGAAGGAATCGCTGGCAATAAAAAAGCTGACGAACTCGCAAGACTCAAGAAGACTTCTACAACCAACCAGCAAAGAACCTGTATGAGCTAATACAGGGAACGGATTGGCTGAATAGGCTGTTGTAGTCAAAACACTAGGAGTATCCACAATAAGCCCAGGAGGCTGAGGTGGTGCCGGCGAAGGGACGGCTCCTTGAAAAAAATAGAGCCTCCTCATGTTATGTTGATGTTCGGACACAATGGATCTTTTAGGTCTCGGAGAATGTTTTATTTGTACAAATAGTAATTTAATAGGCTTACTAACTACTCTCAGAAAAGTTAGTTTTTATTTGTACTTAGTAATGAAAGAGATAAGTAATATTATATTATGATACAAGTGTATAAGCAAGCCTTTTAAGCACGCTCGACGAGTTTGGAAGCACGAGGCAAAGCCGAGTGCGTTTTAACGCTTAAAAAGTCTTGAGTGTTTACAGAAGAGGAACTACGCAAATTTTTTGTAACAGCACCTTTTTATTTTTGAAGGTTTGTACTGAATTGACAGTTTTCATAAAATGTTGACAGTATAATATTTTTTATTGTTACCAAGGTGACTTTATAGAGCACATGTGCTTTAATCGGCCTTTTAAGCACGCTTTTGCGTTTTTTTTATCAGCGATTATGATGCAGGTATAATAAAATAGTTATTATTTGTTTTTACGTATTTAGTAATTGTTATTAAATATTAGGGTGGGTGTCTCCACTTTTCTGAGAGCGTAAGCCCATTAAATTACTATTTGTACAAATAAAACATGTTTATTATTGACAAAATGTTATAATTTATTATTTACCTTTTATTTCTATTAAGAAAACTTGATTTAATTATCAAACAACTCGACTACCACTACTATAATTATGGTTGCTATTCAATCAACTCTTCCAACTGGCTATTGAAAACTCTGTGTTCTCCCATTTTCTGTATGTACGTCAAAAACAATTAATAGTAGCAGTATCCATTCTCAAATTATTTTACTCACTTAATTAATAAAAGGATAAGTACAACCACAAAAGACACAATAATTCAAAACTGATGTATTCACTAGGTACCTAATGCACTATTTAAAAATGAGAGAAAATAAAAATTCTTTCTGAAGGCAGATGCCATAGGTACCTACACTCTTATCTTTATTATGTTAACATAAACAATCACCGAAAGTTAATTTTTGTGTAGGCTATGATAGTGTGATTTATATGCCCTTTAAGAATAAAATATCTATCAAATTGTAACATATTGACCACAATATGATGGTTAGATATTTTATGAATTATTAAATAATTACTACAACTGCTCATTTCAGAGATTTATTTCATACTATATAAAATTAAGGACTGGTACAACAGAACACATATTAAAAATAATAGAACCACTTTTTTAGTTTAGTTCCAAAACTGATAAGCAATAATACCTTGCTGAATTAAATATAAAATACCTATACAGGGTAATACAAATATCCATTTGTATACATACATAACACAAATGATGTTTCTAACATGTTTGTTCTTGAAAAAGAAATCTTTTTTTCATTATTCGAGGATTTAAACTCTCCTATATATTTATCCACATTTCACCATTATGTGATTTTTTTTATGTAAATATTCAAGGATTGAACGTTGACATTTTGCGCCTACCTATATCACCCATCTCAAAAAATACCTAGAAGTATGTTGTTTTTTTTTAAACAAATCATCTAAAAAAGTATTTGGAAACCCATTTTCAACTGCCTTTAGTTATGTAAGGCACTGGTTCGTAGGCTTCCTTGGTTTTTCATGCATATTAAATATTTTTTACATTTGTTATTGTTCATCAGCTGATTTTACAGACAATTTAAGTTACGTTGATTGCTACCCGATTGCAAGTGGCGCTAGTTATATGACGCAATTGCGACGCGACTCCCTTACAGAATACCGAATTTTGCGACTGATTGCGCGACCTTCGTGCAACGGTTGCTAGTTGCAAAATAATTGTTGTTTTTACAGAATAAGCCTGCCGCCTATCTTATTATTTGTACCAAAATTTGGCGATAATTATCCGTCTCCAGCCTATGTCCTAATATTTATAAATCAACCTGTATAATTTTACATTATATCGACCAACTAATCATTCCAAACAATCGATTATTTTAAAATTTAAATAACCTTGCCAACAATAGACACGAATAGCAATCAAAACAAAATCGATTATTGTTAATAATAATTTAGACTACATGGAAGGTAATGTTTTTATGAATTGTTGAGAATAAAAATGTAATTGCCCCCCGTTTAAACGACGGTAATTTCACTTGGCACGAGTAACTAACCTTGAATACAACCGACATCAAAAGTGATACTATATAAGCGTCAAAAAGCTTCGACAAGAGAGTTCACTAAACCAAATTCATGGTCAACCAGTTGGCAAGGAACGAACCTACCAACAACGTGTTGTAGCACATTATTATATCGAGTTTCTATTTTACCTGTCTATAGGTACTGGCTGGCGCTCGTTGGTCAAATTGTTAATGGGCAACTCGAGCTTGTATTATTAATAATTTTATTATTTATATCTTTGGCCTAATTGAGAAATAAAAATCTGTGAAAAAATTACTTGCATTTTCATCTGCATTATTTGATATGCTAACTTTTTTTTTCATTTTTATTAAGTTTTATATTACCGAGTATACGTGCTATTCAAAAGTCCCCTCCCCCCTCGTATCTTTTGAACGGTTACACTTACATTAATAAAATTTGGAGGGTGAAAATAAAGTGTTGTAAACTTCTCTACGAATGGTAACAGGAGACGTAATAGTTATAGATGACGTCACAGTGCCACTCTGGCCAATAATTTTAAATAGGATCTTATGGCAAGTGATATCTCGTTTGAAAGGCATTGACATTGGCTACATAGCCATATTAATTTTGTTTGGGTTTAAACTAATTTTGACGGATAAATTGAATAAATACCAAAATTATTGAAATAATTTTTTTAAATTTAATTAATCAAATATCAACAATGGATTCTTATAGCAGGTGTTCCGTCTAGTTCCTGACAGAAATACATCCTATTAGTAAACTCATTCGAATGTGTCAGCTGAAATTGCATTGCATTCTTCAATAATTCTTTCTTTCAAAACGCCAATGCTATCTGGTGCCGTAGTATAAACCTTGGATCTCAAGTACCCCCATAGAAAAAAATCTAATGGTGTCAGATCTGGTGACCGAGGTGGCCATTCTATAGGACCTCGCCGGCCGATCCATCTACCTCGATATTCTTCATCCAGGAAACGTCTTACTGCACCATAATAATGTGCAGGAGCACTATCTTGTTGAAACGTTATTTCCAGATGGACGAATTCATCTGGAATATCTTCCAGAATTTCAAGAATTAACGGCTCAATTGCATTTTGTAACATCTCCAGATACACTTAACCGCTTAAATTTAAATTTAGGAAAACAGGACCGACTATGTGGTTTCCCAAAATACCTGCCCAAACAATGACTTTTTCTGGAAATTGGGTATGTTGTTCACGAAAGGTGTGAGGATTTGTGTCACTCCAATACCTTACATTTTGTGTATTCACATTTCCATTGAGGCAAAAAGTACTTTCGTCAATAAAACAATAGTACATTGTTTACCGGGTAGGAAAAGCTTAACATTCCTGGACGACCGTGAAGATTGCTAAGTCGAGGCGCAAGCCTCGACTTAGCAACACATAGTCCAGGAATGTGGCTTTTCCTACGAGGTAAACATACTATTTTTCCGCAAATCGTTTAAAATTCGACAGATATTGATTGATTTAAAAAAAACGCGATAATTTTATTCCCAAATAAATGGTGATCTTGAAACCAAATATTTTTTGCAGAAAATATTTATTTCAATCGATCATTCACACCATTCCTATTACCAACAAACAATATAATATTTTCAAATAATATTATTGATATAAATAAATAAAACATGGCAGACTAATTTAATTTATGAATAATAATAAAAATCAAACTTGAATATGAAGAAAAAAAACAGATCGAATTAAATTGTAAATATGTTTATTTGTTTTCAGGTGAGTCAAGGTTTCGACCAATTACAGTGCGGATTTGTCAGTGATGGCGTTTTAAGTCTCGTTCGAGGACGACAACAGGTATTTATAATTTTGATATTTAAAGCAAAAAAAACTCGTTATTGTTCATATTCGTCGTACTTTGTAACATTTGGCGGGTCTTAGTGTACAACTCGAGTGTAAAATACTTTGAGAACGATCGGGCACTCCTTATACAGTTTTGTTGTACAAAACTACCATTTTACACAACTTCTAACCTCACTTTTTGGAAATCACATTTAAAAAAAATTGTAAATATATGCAAAATGTTCAAAATAATGATTTGCACTGTATTCTATTCAAATTTCTATTTTATTTCTTCCTGACAACTTCTCACAAGCTTTAACAAGGAATAGTTATTCTTCAAATCTGACGTTTCGTCTATTCTTATACTCATCATCAACTCTTCAATATCATTATTTTCAATTGAACAATGTGATGATACTTTTGAAGGTCCAATTTTCTTGGACTAATGCATCGAGCACACCATCTGATTAAGGAAGATTTTTGTCAACGTAACAAATTATTGACTCTCTTGAAAGTCGTGTTGAGAAAGCTGAAGATCAGAAAGGTTGATAATTTGTTACTGACACTTATCCAAAAAAATTGATTCTATCTGATATAATTAATTATAAAAAAGGATTATTTATTACATCGATCGGTTGAAAAATTGAAAATATATTTTATCTACGACCACCTTCGAAATTAGTCATGTAAATGAACAATGCTTTTTATATGGGACATTCATTATAACACCCAAAAGCTTCGTAAATGACCAATGCTTTTTAAATGGGGTTTTCATTTTAACAATCTTTTTTAGCTTCGTAATTATCGAATAACCTTGAATTTAGTCGTTTGTTGAATAAACTTTTGTGCTGTCAGTAAATTTGACAAAAGTGTCAGACATGGTGAAAAATATTTTCTGTTATATTTAAAATATTAATTACACTTATTTTAAATGGAAGAACCTCGAGAAAAATGCATTTCTTCGGATTGCACACCACCTGAAATTAGAATTCGTTGTTTATATATTTGTTTATAGAAAATTTATTTTTATGTTTTTTAACCCCTTCAAAGCACATTTTTTTATTTTTTTCTTCATGTGGTCGTAGATAAAGTTTTGTATGACACTTGTGCGTGAAGTACTTTTGCGCACTCGTTGCGAAAGAAGCACTCGCTACGTTCGTTCCTTTCATTTTCGCAACTCTTGCGCAAAAGTATAACTTCACGTACTTGTATCATAAATAACTATTTACATACAGGATGACATTATTATTTAAAATGTAAACGTTTTTCGGAGAAAGTTGCCTCGCTATATATCTTGCTCGTAATTTGAGATACACACCTTTTTAAATCAAATCCAAATTCATATAGTGTACGATAGTTTAGCTAGAATTTTTCTTTTTCTTTTCCAACTATAGTCGAAACTAACCTTGATACATGAACTTCCAGTGAACTTTCCAAGTATAAAAGTTTGAACTTCTTCCCTCGACAGTCCGTCAAAGTTTGTTTGAGAACATTATAATACTCTCTATCTCTCTCTGCAGTTGTGTTTAGAATCCGATGTTACTATATGTTGTTTCAAAAAGTACATAGAGTATTGGAATGAAATAATCCTTTAACAATCAAATGTTTATCAGATATTACAAAGTTTACAAAAAAAAACTTGTGGTGGATTACTTCGTATATAAAATTAAGTGCTACAAAGTATTGTACTGTAATGTTTTTCTTATTTATTTAAACAGTTTTTAACGTGGGATGAAATTATACGCTCACTATGGCTAATTACTATTGATTTATTAAAGAAACACTCACACACTAGAATAAACTTAATTTATATACACACTACTTAATGTCTATTAATTTATCTACACTCGGTATAATAATTGTCCTAATTTCTCTTCAACACTATTTATATGCACTTTCTGTTCACTCACTGTATACTGAAACTGTTTACCGATTCACTGTATACTGAACAACTCTCGATTCACTCGAAAACCCGCGTATATATAGTACCTCGAATCTCTAGAACTTTCTTGAATTCACCACCTCTGCGTATACTTTATAAATCGAGAACATTCGCGATAAACCATTGTATGACCTGGTACATTTCCAGATTATTACCTCCTCGTTGGAAGGAAATTTACGACCTTTTAAACTTTTTCTCAGTTGAGGAGAGAGATTATAGTCAGACGGAGCCAAATCTGGTGAATAAGGGGGGTGTTCTAGTAATTCAAACCCAAAATCACGAATTTTTTGCATGGCAACATGAGATTTGTGTGCAGGGGCGTTGTCCTGCAAAAACAAAACACCTTTGGATAGCTTTCAGCGTCTTTTCTCTTTAATTTTACCCCGTAGAGTGGTCAGTAATGTCGAATAGTAATCTCCGGTTATTGTTCTACCCTTATCCAAAAAATCAATCATAATTACTCCATGGCAATCCCAAAAAACTGAAGCAAGAACTTTTCCAGCGGATTTTTGAACACGAAACTTCTTAGGTCTTTGAGAGAACGGAGGACATTGATCACCAATGGTATTAAGCATATCTTCGTAAATCTGCTTATCTCTTAACCCTTTTAAATACAGGTACTTGATGATGGCTCGTTACTCCAATCTTTCGATTTTCACAATTTCGGTTGACATCATTTTTCTTTTAATTTATTGCGTAACTTTGGTTTACTTTTTTGACACTGACACTTCTAATGAGTTATTGTTCGTTGCTAGATATCAATACATCCTCGTAGTTTCCCTACCCACTAGACAGTAGCTATTAAATTGTAAAATATTTGGTCAAGCTTGAATACAACTCTGTAGTATCCGATTAAAGGATTATTGTATTTCAATACTCTACTGCAAGCGCCAAAAGTGATGGCGAGCCCGCCCCCATGCGCATAAACTCATTTTCAATGTTACCTCCCACTTTTCAGCGCTTACAAGACATTTAAATGCTCTGTACAGAGTCGTAATATTACTTCTGTTCAATTCTGTTGGCGTTTGACATTGTCTGAATAATGGTTTTAGAATAGATTTGCTTATAAGGGTTTTCAATTTCATGGGAAGGGGTGGAAGATCATCAAAAATGCCTCTCGTATTTACTGTAACTGTATCCGTCAGTACTCTTAATCTAAACTGTTCGATCCAGATCCACACCCTGTATTCATTGAAGTCTATATACTGTTTCTTATTGTCTGACAGCATGCGAAAAGGTCACAGATGCTAGTCAGGTAGTAAACCATAAGCGTCACCGTTCATCTAAGGAATTTATTTACTATTTAATTTTATACCCGATCTGATATATAAAGGTAATATGAATCTAAATTCGGTTAGTTAAAACAACTAACTGACCTTCATACATTTGTAGAGTACATACAGTTAAAACAATACATTATTTTTGAAATAATCTTGTAACGCAACTATTCTGACTGAATATTTCATTCATTATCTTGAGAATTTGGCGCAAGTCAATTCTTGGGACACATATTAACAAGCCATTTATCAATTGTTATTCCAGATAATTACTCTCTGATTTTCGAAATGTTGATAATTTCCAAGAAACATTACAATAGGGTCATACTAGGGATTGTCCTAATGACTACTTAGAAATTTTGCAGCTATATACAGTGAAACTTGGTCTCGCCCAAGTTTGTATAATTTGTTTTGCTCAGAGTCGCTTACGTTCCATAAGTGTTAACTGTGTTGTGAAAAATCTAATTAAATAAGCAGAATAAACTAATATCGTAATCTCCGCCACTGCCGCAATATTTATCGTTTATCTGGCATTGTTCAGTTTTATTACCATATTATTATTGTATTTTGAGCTGAAACAGGGATGTATAGATAACCAATACACACCCACTTGTTTTGCATTAGAATTTTAGTATTTACTCGTAAAATTCTTAGGATCACTCTGTAAAAGATAAATTTCTATTTGAATATTTAATGAGGCTACTGTGCTGTCAGACATTAAGAACTATAGTTGTCGAAATTTTTAGGTTGGTTGGAGTAAAATTTAAAAACTGATAATAATTATTGATGACGGCAGCGGAAACATTACCGAAACGTGGAAAATAAATTTCCCTCAAAAAGAGAATATATTATAATGACATTTAAAAAAAGAATATCTCCGCGGGGTATACTAAATCAAATTAAATATACCTTTGGTAACAGAACATATTAATTCCTAATGAAACGTCACATTCTAATTTTTCAGTCATTAATATTATATAATTAAGTCGAATTGGATGTGACTATGCTCAGTCCAACCAGCTTGTAGAACAGTTTTGGTCACGCAACAATGATATTCTAATAAATTATTCTTAGTCATCGATTCTCTCGGGCGTCATCAACGTTTTTATTATTAAAAGGGTTATACTTTTCGAGTTAATAACTGCACAGAATGTCCCTCAATACATGGTACACTAAAAAATGGGATGGAATCAAAGGATGCAGTCTTGCCAGGTCGAGCCTGGGAAGCTGGCGCCGAAGAAATATTTGGCGATGACCAGGAAAAACCTACGTTTAACAGTAGGATTTCTAACTGGACACTGTCAACTAAGGAGACACCTCCATAGATACTATGGGGCTAGTGGACACACCTCTATGTAAGATTTGTGAACAGGAAGATGAAACTGTCAGGCATGTCTTATGCGAGTGTCCGGAATTATCGTCAATAAGAGAGTGTGTGCTCGGTGAGTCTTGGCCTACACCTGCCGATATAAAGGAGATTCTCCTAGTGACCTGACCACCTTCCTGAGAAGGACAACTCCTCGGGAGGATGTACAATGGGTCACATGTGGCCTAAGTAATGTGAGCCTACACTCAGCCTCCCTACTCTACAGATACAGAGATAGATGGTACACTTTTTCTAGGGTAGTTGTAATGTTCATACTAATGTTTGTTACGCAATTAAGGGAGTATACTTAACAGGAAAACAATTTATAAATATTACACAATTACTGGCATTTTAACCATATATTTTTTTTGGTCCGCTACACTTATCTCAACAATTTATGAACCGATCTACTGAGTATAGATTTTCCAGTAATTAATAGGAATAATGATAATAATATTTGGTAATAAAATACGGTATATAATACAAAGCAGATTTTTTAGACAGAGAAAATGGGCTGTAAAAAATTCCCAAACAGTTAACCCCAATTTTATAAATCTACTATTAGAGTAAGATCTCAGAGCGATAAGACATAACTTATTTTCAAATAGATGAAATGTAAGGTTTTCAATGGCATCTCGTGTGCTTTTGAATACCTGTGTGTTTGTGGAGCTAGCCTAAGGGCACCTGAGCAGGTATCAGGTGAGAAAGGTAAGTAAAAATAGGAGTTACTTTAATTAAATTTGTATGTCTAATTTTTATATATGTTTTGTAAAATAATGTTCTAAAGTAGTATCATAAGTGTCAGACACTTTCCATGGACCAAAACTTTTGTCAGACGCTTTAAAGCTCTACAAAAAATGAATAAACTTTATTTATTTTCACATGTCTGGCTTTCATGTTATCAAGTCAACTATTACTAAGTTACATGTGCTCCAGCAGATCCGAACTATACTGAATACTATACGTTGTGCATGAAGGGCACATACACATTAGCATTAGACTGAGAATTTTTGAGTTAATATATTATATAAAAGAAGGGGAACCGAGTAACTATAAACGTCACACTCGCTCTGAAACGCATTCATAGTACGTATGTGAACTTAGCGTCTCATATCGCAGCGTCTCATAATTTGAAAAGAGTTCTTACAGCGTCCAGCATAGTTCTAGAGTTCCTGATACATTATATTAAT
>CAJUYI010002711.1:13193-28826 GCA_910591695.1 Galerucella pusilla | reverse complement strand
ACAAATTCCGAATACAGGTTGGGTTTTTGCAAATTAAAGACCTTACTGTTTTGTCTGAAGCTGTTGTTAACGACCGTATTATTTTCTCCTAGATGTGTGTTATTTTCTTCGAGGTGATCGGGTTCATTTTGTGTTAAATGGCTTGTGCCCCCCTTGTCGGGGGGAGGGACCTCGTCCATGTTCCTGATTCACTTATTCACTGTTTTTTTTCTTTTTATTAATATTTTCAACAACACCTAAAACAAGCTTTATGTTTTCTAATTAAATTTAAATTAGCACAGTCGATTCGACACTCAAAACACTACGTCTTCACTGTTCCGAGGATCAAATTGTACTGCTACTTATTACTTATGAATTGTGATATTCATATTCTAACATGCCCATTAACATTAACCCTAATATTAATAGTAATTTTTAAAACACTATCGTTTGCATATTTATACGACAAGTCAAGTTCATCATAAGTTAATATAAATAATACTATTTATGTTTATTTCACGCTCTGAACTTGACTTCGTACGTGCAACCTTCCTACTTCTATTCTTATGATTTATTGAAATTAGCTTCGAGGGAATTTATGTCTTTTGTTTAAATATTATTGTTAACTTATTATATTGACCAAAAGGCATCACAGGCTTATAAATTATGACATCCAGCGACAAATTGATGAAATGTCAGCAGATCGTTTCTGTCAGTTTTAGTAGGTAAAAAGTAATTTCATAGTTGTTTTCTATAAATTCATTTTTATAGGCTTCTATTTCTATATTTACATATTTCTTCAATTCATATTTCAATTCTGATAGAAAGCCCATTAGCTTCGAATTCGGAGTAATGAAATATTCCTTTCAAAGTTTTTGCAATGTATGCATGTATTAAACGTGAACGATATGTTGTCATAGAAAAAGTATAGTATGCAATTCGCAACAAAATGGGCATTTTGCACTCGTATGAAATTTTTTAGGTACTCGTGCAAAATGGGCATCATTTTGTGCTCATTGCATAATATATTATTGTAAGCATATTATTTCCAACTATGCATATACATTGATTATTATTGTTTCTTGTTGTTATTATAAAAGTACTATTAATAAATGAAGTTTTAAAACTACCCCGGGTAGTATTGAAAAACAATAAAGCTCCAAGAATAGTTATTGGAATGTTTGTAGAAATACTGAAACTACAAAAAATGGAATAATAGTTATGTCATGTCAATAAATGCCTTTACAAAGGAGAGGTATCAAGGATTAAACAAAAACCATTGCTATTTATTCCGGAAAGGTTACAATCTAAAATCTAAAACACCAATGGTATAAAGATTCCATCAAAGCTACCAAAAATATTTTAAAAACTGCAGATTAGTTTCTTATATTAATACGACGGTTATAACAAGTTTTTGAAGAATTATCTTTTTCTTGTTCCCTGAAATGATAAGTGGAAAAGTGTCTAATAAAATATGCAAAAATATGTTTCTCTTCTTTAAAAATGAATATTCAATAAGAGTTTCACAACTCTCCAGCGGATAAACTACGAGGGATGTATCTTAAGTGTTGCATATAACAACAGATGGCTAATGCCCACAAATAAATAATAAATGACAAAATTAACTGCAATCTTTAGTTGACTTAACGCCAAATATTCTGAAGTCTTAGTTTAAAGTTTTATCTAAACTGCATCTTTTAAATTGATTAGTCAATCGAAAAATATTATTTTGCCGAAAAAATTTTCGCACAATAACTCGAAGACAGTTGTGTCAAAATGAATGCTTGGTCGAGTTGGTTTCTGTTTCCAGCAATTAAATATAGTTGTGAGTAAAATTAATTTGCATCTTAAAATTTGCAGACAAATTTTTCATTATTACAGTCGTTAGCGACCTGCGAGTGTGGAGGAAAACGTACCTTCAAGGTGCGACCAAAGTAGCAACGATTACAGTTGGCAGAAGCAAACGTGAGCCCTAGTGGGCGTGTTCATGTCGCTGTAGTTGTATTTTTGTAGTAACAATTCGATATTTTGAATCGATAACCAAATATTGATACCATAAATGTCAACTGTTAAGAGATATGTAAACAAAGTCAAACTTGCTAAAAATGTAACTCTAAATATTAAAAAAAAAATTTATATTGGACCAAAACTAAAACTGCCGTTTGCCCTAAATGTCTATATTTTTAAATTACATGACTATATTAATGTCATGAAAAAGAAGGGCCAAGTTTCTATGGAAAGCAACAAAATATGAACTGGTTTTAGTCCAGTGTTACCGATGCAAAAATGGAAGTTACCCAAACTTACTATTCAAATTATCAGAATTTGTCAAAATTACCAAAAGGACAAATTGGTTATCTAAATAAAGTCCTCGACCCCAGTCAATATGGAAAATCCCCAAAAACAATAGCCATTCTATATATCCCTTCTACAAAATATTCGAAAAACTATTGGATCCAAATTAGTGAAATTGTCTTAAAATCGGATAATCATCCTCGCATTGACAACACTGATACAGAATGAATAAAATGATGTATGTTGGTGAAATCACTCGGTGATATTATTTCGATTATATTTAACAATTACTAATGGACAATCGTTAACATTGACCCTTGATTGGCTGCTTGCGATTACCTTATTTTAGTTCGCATATTTTCCGGGGCTCATGTTTGGTTCTGACAACTTGTATATTCGTCGACGAATTTTGCAAATAGATGTTTTCCTCCGATCGGATCTTGTTAAATATTCGTCAACAAATTCCATTTTAAAGCAGTCGCTTTTATATCAATAACTATTGTATTATTATATTTTTCTGCTTCACCTATAAAATGAATATTTCTGAACAAAGAGTGATTTTAATGCTCCTACATTATCAGGCTCAAAATGAAAATTTACTTCTTCAATTAGCACGAGTCTGAAAGAAGGTGGGAAAAGATATTGCGAATGTTTAAAAGTTGGCAGTATGAAAGATTTCACTTTATTTTGATTAATAAACATTTGGTTGATAATTAATCAACATTTAAAGATTTTTTCCGAATTTATCCGAATACAACATAACCTTTTTTGCGCGATCGATCTTTTTTGTTTATTTACAGCATCGGTTGTCAGGTTGGTAGGTTGTGTTTACTGGTTTCTAAGTCTAACACGTCGGTAAGTGATTTACTTACCGTTCAGACGTCGGTAAGTAAACTACGTCTTAGCCCTACATACATTTAAGTGGTCCTAAATAATATATTACTTCATTCATTACACAAGAGAAACAAAAAATAAGAAGATTGATATTTTTTAATGAACAGAACAAAATAAAAAGTAATAAATAGCATGAAAACAATGTCACCAAAATGCAAATTATATTTTAAACTGATCGAGAAGTATAAATGTCACTTTTGGCATTTCGTTCATTTCGAAGAAATTTAAATTATTTTATTCGAAATTCGAATATTTCAATACGATCGCGCAAAAAATGGTATAAGCATTTCGAACGTTAAGGGTAATACCGGTCTCAAGCAAAATTGGAGGCTGAGCGTAGCGACATTGCTGTCGACCGGTAAACAACCCTTACCGTTCTTGATACTTAATATACTATTTAAAACACTATCCTACCTGAAAAATTGTTACGAATCAGTCGCTTGTCTGCTCCCCGAGAGGTCTGGCGACCGGTGACTGATCGAATAGCGACTTAATTTGGGTAGCAGCTAATCAGTAGCGAGTAAGAAAACACTCTTGTTTAAATACATGAATAATAGGTGTCTTGGCGAATAAATCGTCGCTACTTTCTCGCGACTACTAGCGACTGGCGAGTGTTGAGGAAAACGTACCTTTAGGCTAATCCTAAAAGATCTACATGAAACTGTTTCCAAAGTTTGCAAAAATGCATTTCTCTTCTTGGAGAATACTTTGCAAAACAATAGTGCCTATAAAAAAACATGTGCATTATTACTTTTACACTAAACTGTTCATATTTGATTTATATTGTTATCAGAAATTTGTTGTCAGTAGTAATAACCCAAGGACATTGATAATTGTTCGAAAAAATTTTATGACATATTTCGAAAGCTTGTTGCTTGGAAACAGACCGACGCCGTAGACGGAGGTCTATTGCCTACAAGCAACAAGCTTGAGAAAGTTGTCATAGAATTTTTGAGCATTTATCAATGTCCGAGGGTTATTCGGATAGAAAATGTTTTACCAATTAAAGAATTACAACCAAATCGTGACCTTTCCAAATATTAAATATTTGAAACTTCAAAATCGAAATAAATCAATAGGTATGTGTCCATAGCAACGTGAAAACAGCCCAAGGTCTGTTATCAGTGTAATGTTGAAATGATTGGGTGAAATTGTTCATATGATTAAAAATAAGGAAATTTTATTGGTTATTGGAGCTGTCAAAAAGTTTTCAATAAAAGAAATTTTCTTCTGTTACAGTGAATCTCCTAGCAACCACCGGTGATATAACAGTATCGTGGACGTCTCCAGTATTCCCAAAACTATATTCAAATGATTCAACTGTGAACCCATTGCCTAGACCAATCACAAAACAAGAAGACTCGTTTATTAGTTCAATACTTAGTGTAGGAGCATTTATTGGGCCACTTCCGCTAGGTTTTATCACCTACAAAGTAGGCTATAAAAAGACTTTATTGGCTTTAGCTATACCACATTTTGTATCATTCTTAATATTGGCATTTGCCAAAAACGTTTTTTCCTTTTGTATAGCTAGATTTATAGCTGGTTTGTCGGTAGGAGCCGGTTATTCACTTTTTTCTGTCTACGTGGGAGAAATATCTGGTGATAAAAACAGAGGAGGAATGATACTTATCACTAACATATTTTGGTCCATTGGAAGCCTAATACCTCTAGCGATCGGCCCTTTTACCTCTATTTTACATTTTAATTTAATTTTAACCTGTTTACCAGTTGCATATTTTGTAATATTTTTGATATTAGGTGTTGAGAGTCCGTATAATTTAGTGCGCATGAAAAAGGAAAAAGAAGCTGAAGATACTTTGATGATTTTAAGGGGAAGTAGCGGAAAAGATA
Source organism: Galerucella pusilla (assembly GCA_910591695.1). Taxonomy (NCBI): domain Eukaryota; kingdom Metazoa; phylum Arthropoda; class Insecta; order Coleoptera; family Chrysomelidae; genus Galerucella; species Galerucella pusilla. The sequence goes on along the minus strand of CAJUYI010002711.1, from coordinate 23,804 downwards.
TTAAAGAAGAGCTTCAAAAAATTTCCAAATTTGTAGAAACTAGTAGTGATGGGAAAATGAGCGATATACTGACAGACAAGGTGTTGAGAAAAAACTTGATGCTTTGTTGTGCATTAATATCCACTCAGGAACTCGGAGGATACTCGTCAATTTTGTATCATTTAGAACTAATCTTTCAAATGGCTGAATCAAAAATACCGCCTGACATGGCCGCTTTAATTGTAGGTTGTGTTCTATTCTTTTCTAGTTTTCTTGCTCCTTTATTGGTTGACGTGGTCGGAAGACGACCGCTGTTGATCATTTCGTCAATTGGTATGAGTATGTCTTTGAGTCTATTGGGCTACTTTTTCCACTATCATCATAATCATTCTCATGCTCAAATGCACTCTTTTCGATTGTTACCATTGGTAAGCGTGATATTGTATATACTATGTTTTAACCTGGGTGTTAATACTGTTCCTTGGACTTTGGTTTCAGAGTTGTTTCCCAGTAAATATAAGCAATCCGCCTCTTCGATAGCGACTTCGTTTTCATGGCTCGTGACAGCCACTGTTACATTTAGTTATAATTATTTAGTTGATCTTTTAGGGATATTTGGAACATTCTGGTTGTTTGCAAGCTGGTGTATATTGAGTTGTTTTTTCAGTTTTGCATTTGTACCTGAAACTAAGGGTAAAAGTTTTAGTGAAGTTCAAAAAATGTTTAACAAGAGCTCGGATGTACGATCTGAAAATATAATATTGTGAATTTTTTGACATTATGTGACTAATTCGAATACTTTTGAAAATCTTATTGATTAAAAATACTGTTATTGATAATTTATTGGTATATTTATAAATAATGGCGTATATTGGAACTGTCCTAGACTATATTAAATTTTATTTATTTTGAGAGTATCAGCACATGTACATTTTTATTATATAAAATATATTTATAATTTAATAACTGTGTAATAAAAAAAAATATATTTCGCGACCAAACGTATGGTTTTATCTTTTTTTAATCACTCTTTTCTCCTACCTCATGTCATCCTTCACCTCTCCATCCCCTTTCTTCCATTTAGCTTTCTGAAGGTAACCTAAAGGCGTCGGTGATAATATGCCAACAACAACAATTCTTCTATTAACCATTACTTTCCGCATGTGTTAGGGACAGCATTATTCTCTACTATCGGACGGAAAATTAATTGATGTGATCATTAATAGTTATTAGGACAATAGTGAACAAAATTTCAATGAAGTGGAGAAAATAGTTACAAAATGCAATAGTTTATGTCTTGCGTGTGGAAAAGCATACTTTTCAAAAAAAAAGTAGAACTTTCTGATCTAAATGACAAATTTGGAGACAAAATTTTTTTATGTATCACGAAATTTGAAAAAAATGTTATTAGCAGTTGTCAAGATAATACTATCATGCAATTACAACGCCTTACGAATAAGAAGATTACTTTTTCTAAATTTGACATATAAAGTGACACTTTATGAAACTCGTTGACGTTATGAAACTTCTTACTTTCGTAGCCATGAAACGTGAACTTTGCGTTCAGCCTTTCAGCTTTTTATTTATCATTGAATTTCTTCAGAATTTTGGTTTTTGGTGAAATAGTCCATATACAGGGTGTTTCTAAAGTAATCTAAAATATTATATGGGGCGCTTCGTTACTCAATTTTAAGACGAAAAGTTCATATAAACATGTGTGATAGGTGTTGTCGTTTATGAGATACAGGGTGTTGTACGTGAAATTAATTTTTCTTGGTGACGCTACTGATTTATATTTTTTTATTATTTTATTACAAGCAACATGTGTTAAACATAAAGAAAAAATAATACATTTCAGAGCAAATGTTCAAAATGTCCACCTCCAGCTAAAATGCAAGCATCCGCTCGATGTCTAATGGATTGTCGAATACGTTCGAAGATACCAGGATTGTTACGAATAACATTACATCCGTCTATGATACGATTTTGAAGATCTTGTACGTTTAATATCAGTGTTGTGTAAACAAGCGATTTCAAATATCCCCACACACAAAAATCCAGAGGATTGTGTCCAGGTGATCTAGGGGGCCACGGGTGTGGAAATCCTCGTCCGATCCAATGGTTTGAAAAAACATTATTTAAAAACTCGCGTACAATCACTGAAAAATGTGGAGGAGCTGGACCACATGCGCCTTCTAATAATAATAGGTACATCTTCCAAAAGAAGTGGAAGTTCATTTTCTAGAAAATGTTGGTATGTCTCACCGGTTAACCGTACAGGAAGGAAAAATGGTCCAATTAAATAATCATCGATGATGCCAAGCCAAACATTGACCGAAAATGTTTGTTGAAATCGTTTTACACTTATGGTATGTGGATTTACATCTGCCCATATGTGGTCATTATGAAAATTCATAATCCCATGTCTAGAAAAGTTGGCTTCATCCGTAAATAGAATATTGGCAACAAAATTCGGATTGTTCGCGATTTCACGTAAAATCCATTGACAATAGTCAGTAAGTAACAAATGTTGAACACGTTGAACGTGATATGGATACAATAAATTATCTTTTAGAATTTTCCAAACAGTTTTGTTACTAACATTTACTTCATCTGCAACTATTCTTGTACTCGTTTCTGGATGTTGGTCAATAATTTGAAGAATCTGGTTTTCCAATTGGGGATTTCTCACAGTTCTGGGTCGTCCAATAATATTCTTCGATTTAGTAAAAGTTCCAGTTTCTTGGAAACGAATATGTAACTTAGTAAACGTATCTGAACATGGTAAACGATTATTTGGATAACGCTGGGCATACGTACGTCTAGCTTCTAAGGCATTACCATTCGCTAGTCCGTACAAAAAATGCATATTAGCCATTTCAACATTAGTAAACACTGGCATAGTTATTAACTGAACACAGAGTCAATCAAATAAAAATGTACGATTTTTGCGTTGGTTTTCAAATTTGACACTTGTCAACGTTGCTACAAAGGCCACTTAGAATAAGCATGTTTTTGCGTATTACTTCTAAAAACCAGTAGCGTCACCGGGAAAAATTAATTTCACGTACAATCAGAACTGACTTATTACAATAAATTCAACACCCTGTATCTCATAAACGACAACACCTATCACACATGTTTATATGAACTTTTCGTCTTAAAATTGAGTAACGAAGCGCCCCATATAATATTTTAAATTACTTTTGAAAAATTAATAAATTATTTCACTTTTGTGATTTGTGGTGGAATACACTAATGAACCAAAAATCAATATTCTTAAGATATTTTACCGCGAAATTTAAAATTTTGAACTGTCTTTAAATAAGAATGAGAAAGGTTCCGGCAGATCTTCTCTCATCGTCTGTCGACACAGCAGCATAAGTAGAACTGTGCAGTAATCCATTGATTAAATTTTTTCTACCTGTTTAAAAACAAAAGATGCCGTTTCACCTCAAGAATCTGGATTACTGGTATGTTTTTTTACATATAATTGTTACCTATATAAAATTTCATAGTGGAAGATTTATATTTATTGGGTACCTATTTTTTGAACAACCCTACCCTATCTAACAAATTTCTGGGATACAACTTACTGTATTAAACAAACAGTTTATGGAATACATAATACAGTTTCCTGAAATAAAAGTCTCCTGGGATACAAGTCCCTTTGGAGTAAGAAGTTTCCTGCTTACAGTTCCATGGAGTAAACAGTCCATAAAAATACATCAGTAGTACCTACATCAATAGTTACAGTACAACTTTATCTTCACAAACAAAAGTTCTAGTGTGCCAAGTATTTTTTTTTATTGTTATTAACCCATCTTTTTTGTAATATCAATATAGAAATTATATACATTTTTTTCATCTTGATAGTTTTATTTATTATACAGAAAGTTTAAGTTCTTATTTTTAAACAGATTAAAAGTTAGCTGACCATTAAATTTGATTTTCTTTCTAATTTTCTTTTAGGAAAGAAAATTAGTGGCGCCCTAAAATAGCTTTTTCTGTTTTTCTAGTTATGCCAAAATTTGTTTTTCTTAAGATTAATAAGGTAACAAAGCCCTGCGAACTGGCTTAGTTCACCTCCAAATTTAATTGGTTAGTTAGGCAAGGATCTACATTATTCACTTTCATTTTTTTGTGATTCAACTTAAAAACGGTTTCAGTCAGATACGAAAAGTGAAATATTTCCTAACTGGTAATGGAATAGTAATTTACTTAACGAATTTTTTCTACCAGCATGCAGAAAAAAACCAAAAGTTAAGATAAGTTACATTTAATATTAAATGCATGTATGTATGTATGTGTGTGTTTTGGGGTGACATTCACTGAGACCTAAAAGATCTATTGTGCCCCCTTACTTCTACTCAGTTTCTGAGGAGTGTCTCAGAAACTAGTAGTTCCTTTAGTCCTATTTCCTGGAGGAATTTTAGGACGTCTGCAGGCTGTCTGAAGTGCTGTGCAGTTGGAAGGTATGATATTAAATGCATATCAACAGATTAATTATTAGTGTTTGACATTAATTTGATGAGGTTTATACGAAGGCAATTTAAAAATTATCGAAAAATTTTCATTTTTTTCATTAAAAATTTTAGCAGAACTAATGAATTTCGTAATTTTTCAGTCATTTGGTAAATACAAACATACAAATATATATTTTAAATATTCAAATGTCAGTATACTCCACAAAAACTTAACGAACTAACTTTCCGTACTAGCGCGGAAAAGTGACTCTCTCCACACTAAAAAGAGTGCGAAAAAGTGGACTTTTCCGCACGCTAGTAGAAAATAGTTATTTATGAGCGCGAGTGCGTGAAGTTATACTTTTGCAACGAGTGCGCAAAAGAATTTCACACACAAGTGTCATACAAAATTTCATTTAGGACCACATGAAGAAAAAATTTAAAAAAATGTGATCTGAAGAACATAAAAATAGATTTTCTAAAAACAAATATATACACAACGAATTCTAATTTCAGGTGGTGTGCAAACCGGAGAAATGCATTCTTCTCGAACTTCTTTCATTTAAAATAAGTGTATTTGAAATTTTAAAATATAACAGAAAATGTTTTTCAGTATGACTGACACTTCTGTCAAATTTACGCTTTTGGGTGAATGTGCGGCAAATGTGTGAATCCACCACTGATGGAATCACTAGAAAAGCCCAATGAGCTAGGCGAGAAAACATAGTCGCCTTAATGTGGATTACCGTGAATTCCAGGACACACTGGAATAGAAAGGGCTGCAATTAGATTAGATAAAAAGAAATACAACTCCGAGAAAAAAAGAAGAACTGAACATTGGAAAGAGAGGCTTAGACAATCAAAGATACTCATGGGAGTAGTGATGAGCAAAGTTGCAGTCTTGGTCTTGGTCTTGCCTTTTCGCAAGACCTACTTAGCGCAGGTAACTTGAAGTTGCTTCACAAGACATTCCATTACATATATATTTCTCCCAGCAACGAACCTTTCCACCAGCAGTAGACGATCCCACACGTGGGAATTATTTTGGGATTTGGATATGGGAAATTCTCCAGTAATAAATATTTTTAAAAATGTGGAATGCCATACGCAGAGACCACAAATAATTAACGTATGGACTAGTATGAGATATAAAAATCATAAACTATTTATTTAATAAATAATGAATTTGTATCTTACTTCATTAACGCTCTTTATAGTGATTGAACGACAGAAAATATATTCAATATAATTAACCTTCATAGAGAATGTCCGCGAAAAATATTTTAATACAGTTATTGACGTAAATTACTTTCTATCTCGATGGTCGTCTACCAGATATTTCTCCAAACAAACAAAAGCCAAGGTAGCCGTTTTCTTTTTATGCAAACGTAATATAGTAGAGCGTCGTTCAACCGTTAAATATAGGGCAGTGAGCCAATGGTAGTGAAAATGTATAGGTCGGGAAGATACATTTTTAGCACAGATACTATTTTTAAATCGCGAAATTCTTACAAGTTGTAGCTAAGTGTGTGGAATTGGGTCAATTTCAAGAGGTTACACAAGAAAATATAACGTATCAACGAAATGAATCGATTAGAGGGTTGTGAGAGAATATTTTACTAGGTTAATTGATGAAATTAATTAAAAATACTATCCTGCTAGTTCAAATATTAGTAAGATAAAAATATATTTGTTTTCATCTCAATAATACTATTTATTGTAGAATTATTGATCTCCATTTGTATATGTGATTGTTCTTCAGATATCTGCTTTCCAAAACATGGCTTTATCCATTACTTCATTTTTTCATGTTCGAATCATCCGTACCGTCTGAATGGATCATTCAAACGTTTGGGTTGTGCTCAACAGTCCAGTTATTTGAACTGATTATTAGTATCTATTATTTCCATTGTACTTTCATTTCAAGGGCTTTGTGTCTTTTATAATAATAATAATAATAATATCCTGAGATATCGTAAGAAACAGGTAAATGGTGGGTTTTGTTCTTCCAACGTCTAGAAGGCTGGTTCACGTAAACAGAAATTATTAAATTTAGCCTGAATGGAAAGATCTTACATTGGTCTGCAGTAATTTAAACTGTTATCATACTAATGTTATGGTTGCCACTAGATTACCTAAATGTAATGCTGTCGCTACTAACAATGAGAACGAATTTTGAAATAATGTGATAAATCGAACAATTGAAACCTTTAATAAATTACTAGGTACGTAATTAGATAGATTAGATGTTCTAAATGTCCATTATTTTCAATGCATGAAATCAATCGCTGACGGGTAGAGAAAACAGCAGCTTCGATTTCTGCCCTTGAAATACTTCGTATTGTATGTCGTATTCCTTCAACCATGTCAGCTCTTAATGTTGCGCGTCTATCGGCATAAACAAGATCTTTCACTCGCCCCCACAAATAAAAATCTAAAGTTAGATCTGGAGACCTCGGTGGCCAAATAAATGAACTTCCAAATATCGGTTTTTTATATTTTATGCCTTTGATTCACTAACACATCGCTTGAAAACAAATATAACATTCTTATATAATTGAAAAATGTAGCACAACTTACTTCACCAGCCTTCTAGACGTTGGAAGATCAATTCCCGCCATTTACCTGTTTCTTACGATATCTCAGGATAGGAAAGAGTTATCGCCTTGCGGTTTGCAGTGTTTTATTACTAATTCAGTGTACTTTTCAAATATCTTCTTCAATTTGTATTTAAAATTGTTACGAGAAAACACAATATTTAAAAAATATAAAACAGCGCCCTCTAGCATTCATGTTATTGATCAGATTGCTTCATATTCACAAATTTTCGATTGTTTAGCAAAAGCTCTTTCAAACAACATCAAGCTTAGTGAAATCGGTCAAGCAGAACCCGAATTACAGGCGTTTTCTCGTAACAAGATTCCCACTCTCCCCCACCCCTTATTTGGAGAGATAGACTTGAACTTGTCGTATTAAAAATATGCAGAATTTGTCGAGGTATTTGATTATAATATTTATTATGCTCCTTAATTGGGTGAATTTCGAAAAAATTTGCATTTTAAAATTTTAACTGTCTAATACGCCCTCTAGCGCTGGACCTACAATACTGAAAATAATTTCCAGGCGTTTCCCGAGGCCAACTTTCGATATAAATTTTTTTTTCCGAACCTGTGCTATAATCCACTCCTGAGATATGGCCGACGGTCATTCTTAGTTGGCCACCCGGTATCTATCTATATTGGGGTGACATTCACTGAGACCTAAAAGATATATTGTGCCCCCCTACTTCTACTCAGTTCCTCTGTAACGTCTCAGATACTAGTACCACCTTTTAGTCCTAATCCCCTGAGAAATTCCAGGATATCAACAAGCTTCAACTTAGGTAAATATCCCTCTTCTATCCAATAATCCCCTAGGTGTTTAAGATCATAAATAAGGAGTTTATATACTGCAAAAAATTTGTTGTGGATCATATCATTCGTAAAATGTGAAATAAGAATATAAAAAAATCCTTACCTTCAAAAGGCATCTCAAGTGAATACTTATAGCTAATATAGCTGCTTTATTTTAGAATTGAACCATTATGATATCCTTTGGTTAAGGTATCCCTCTTTTTGGTATTCTTTACCATATACATATTTATTCCTTTTTTTCATTTCTCTTGCAGGTGACACATCCAGAAATAACAGGGAATAAATATTCCAGATCACTCGAAGATGAGCACCAGCGAAGGGAAATATGGTGACGGTATACCCACCACAAAACAGACAAACCTATGGAAGTTTATATGATGAGCTTTAATAGGAAAATAATATTCCAAACCCATCTACCTGAAGCGCTAGTTGCAATAGAGTTGCCGAAACATACCTGACAGCTAAAATTATTTCGTAGTAATTTCGTCATCAGTGATTGCACGAAGAAGTCGTAGTGGTCGATAGGGAAGATCATTTTTCCGAAAACGAGAAAGCGAATGAAGTGTTTTTTTTTCGTTTATGCAGATTGCTAGTAAGTGTATCAAAATCGAAAAACGACGAGGATGATGGAGTACTGACCGGATATTGTAGGCTGAGAAAACATATGCACACAATTGGCCTAGCAGATGACAGCCTATGTAGGTTCTGCCAGGAAGAAGACGAAACCTCGGAGCACATACCCTGCGAGTGCGAAGGCCTAGCAAGGGTGCGGTTTCACATACTCGGAGACGAGAAGCCGTGCCCAGAGAGCTACGCAAGGGAGGCGGTATCCAGGCTTATAGGTCTAATAAAAAGATAGAGATCTGCAAAGGTCGCAGAGGGATAGAACAAAGAGCCACTCCAATTCTAATCTAATCCAATCTAGTTAGTGTAAAGGTAGAATCTATGCTGAATAGTACACTCATAAGCCTTTCATACCAGACCTGATCGAAGGCTTTATGAACATCTAGAAATACGACTTGAGAACATTTTAGGACATCTATAGATTTGGTGTTTATTGCATGTGTGGAAGGGGATAATTCTCTCGTCAGGAGTGTTGAGGACAATATCGATGCTGGTATTCAGAAATAGTAATGTGACCTTTGCAGTGTTTCGTGTCCATAGTATGTCAAAGATTTTATCGTCGTTTTGTTTTTTGTTACTACCGCTCATAGGATAAGAATTCCTAAAGAAGTACCTACGTCTTGTGAATAGTAAATACCATTAATATATAATTTCATTCGTCGCCTGGTAATGCCTTAACTGATTCTTCTGAAAACCTGACAATTTAAAGTTCATTTGTTGATACCTGATAAGAAATGGAGTGTTAACATGTACAGAAGCAACAACAATTATCGTGAAAGCCCGAACAATTGACATAAAACGATAAATCCTTATCAAACGCACGTCTGGATAAGCTCGTAGTGATTACAGTGGGTCTTAAGACATAGATATGCCATGTGATATAGATCAATACTAGATATTACTTCAACTTTTTATTTGTTTTATCGAATGAATACTTCAAGAAATGTCGATAAGTATGTTCGAAGAAAGGAATTTCCATTCGATTGAGGATTTCTCAGACTCAGACATACCGTTTTAAATCGATTGGCAATTTTTGTTCTACGAACTGGTCGAAAATTTTGACAGCAGAGTTTAACAACAAGATTACCAACAGGAAGCTATGTGACATTTTTCATCAATCATTTAAATAATGTGAACAGATTCCGTTTACATAATATTTATATGAATTTAGGAGAGATTTTGTCAGTTTTTCCGTGTGAGCCAGTAGCTTTAGCCACAGAATCTACATTCTTGTTTCACCACTATTTTGAGCTTTTTCAGGTGCCATTTCAGGCGACAATGTCCCGTCAGGATCTCTGTTAATTCTCTTAATGCAGCTTTACCTTGACTTATTCATTCATGTGATCTAAACGGGTTGTCTAATCCCTACTGAATCTTTCCACTTTCCAATGGTCAGATTTTCTCTTTCCGTCGGCTTTGCCTTTTTCTTCCATATTACATTGGAGCTGATACAGCAAATGGGTTCCGGCTCCCCTAAAAGGGTGTTTCAGATACCCTCTTTAAATACCCTCTTTAAATTAAATACCAGATGAACTAGATCTGGTATTTAATTTCCTCATATTCCAATGTGTCCTGAAATCCACAGATTTTGTTCTCGCATAGTTCATTGAGTTTGCCTAGGCATTCCCACAACATTTCAAAACTGATTACACAATAGCTCAGTTTAATGGCTGCTTAACTATCCGACATTAAAATAATCGTTTGCCTTCTATATCCTCTGTCAATATTGTACAGGGCACACTTTATTTTGACGTGAATTTCCGCTTAAAAGATACTTGATGTTTCCCCCAAGCCTTCAGAGTGTTTGAATTTGGATCCCATTATTTCTTGTCCCTTAATTCCGTAACAAATGTTTTTATAAAGCTATACTATTTTATTATACTACGGTTCCTTGGTTGTCTAGAGAGCACCTCGGATATACGACGTTGTACCAGTGCAGTCTCCGTTCCGGTAGGAATGCTTCGGGTGACGAGGAAGTCTCTCTAGAATGTCCGTTCTAATATAATTTTCAATAACTTTTTCCATAAGTTCCGCACAAACGATGTGAGATTGATTGGTCTGAAGGATGTTGGGTGTGTATCGTTTTCCAGCCCAGTTCTAAGCTGCTTCGACTAATTCTAACCAAATGT
>CAJUYI010002711.1:177-13183 GCA_910591695.1 Galerucella pusilla | reverse complement strand
TAAGCTGCTTCGACTAATTCTAACCAAATGTGGTGGAATTTCGTCTTCTCCTTGCTTAATCAATGCTGGTAAAATCCCATCTGCTACCGGAGCCTTGAAAGGTGGAAAGCCCATCTTATCATATAGTTAATACAAATGTGCTTATCCATAGTAATACTTTCTGTTCACATCTATTCATATGTATATATTAATCATCTTTGTATAAGGATAAGGATAGGCAATATTTTCTGTATGCTAAAAGAAAATGGTGGGGACAAAAACACCCCCATAATTATATATATTTATATTTGAACCTTACATAAGCACTTCATGGCTCAAATGAAAACTAAACAAAATAATATACTTGTGAAAAGAATAAAATTAGTTAATTTTGTTCTTAGCGATACCTAGCACACTACAAATCAACTATTTTCAAATATATTGTAGATTTCTATTAAGCACAGTAAACATTATTGTCGATTTCAAGGTATGAAACAAGCCTTTTCTTCCCTCCATACATAGAGGGCGCTCAACGTAACAAACAGATTTATTTACTGTTTTTTTAAGTCTCTGTTCATTTTATCGTATACTGCAATCAAAATATATAAACACAGAAGAGAATTATTTTTATCTACCACTCAACATTTGGAAGTAGGTAGGTGGATAACCTCTTATATTCTGTAATTATTAAAAGTTTCTAAAAATGTATGAATCTAACATTGACCTTGAGGATAACGTGATAATCTTGTAGTACATCTACACTTCAAATAAGTTATTGTAACTCAAAATATTAATTTCTATCAATCGTTGCATTGCTCAATGCTATACAAATAAATACCTACTTATGTGTTTTGCCTAGCCCTACAGATATGGAATTGTAAATTACCTCTCTTTCGCCAAAACCAAGCTATCAAAATGGGCTTCAAGGTTGAATTGAATGTGTTTTTAAGGTTAAAACAATCCTCGTTTATTTTTAATCAAGTAAGAAACATGAGTGGTGCTACAAGCAACTTCATCTTTAGACAGGTAAAACTATAAATCTTCGAAAACTACTTAAATTTTCAATTTATTTGTTTTGTTCACAGCTATTTGACAATGTCAGTAGCACGTACACATATTTGCTGGGTGATGCTGATAGTAAAGAATGCATTATTATCGACCCGGTTTTGGAACACGCTAAGCGGGACTTTCAATTGACGAAAGATTTGGATTTGAATTTGATTTATGTTGGTAAGTGATTATTTATGTCTAGTACGTTGTTTTTGGTGTGAGGCTGGAAAAATAATTTATTTTGGTTGTTTCAAAGATCTGTTACAGACCAAGAATTACAATTATCATACTTATATTACATTACTAAGATTTACAGGTAGGAAGGTCTAAATAGTTATCGATAAAGTGATAAACAAATCACAATATAGCATGCACACAGTGGCGGTTCACTTGACCGTTGTTAGATAACCTACTTCAGATGACACGCATAGTGATATAGACTATAGAGTCGTTCGAAGCAATAAACGACCGGGCAAAAAAGTGAAAATCAATTCCAATTTTTGGTGATTGGTTTAACAAACAGACCGCGGACAGTCACCTACTTGAAAATCAGCGATGATATTGGTTTTTGTATCTGGGACATTTTTCGAGAAAAATTATAATCCATGTAGTGTATTGGAAAAGCCACAAAAACTTTCCAAAAATTGTCATTATGGTCCTTTTTTTTAAGGAGCCGTCCCTTCGCCAGTACCATCTCAGCCTCCTGGGCTTATTGTGGACCCTCCCAGTGTTCTGACTACAGCCTATTCAGCCAATCCGTTCCCTGTATTAGCTCATACAGGCTCTTTGCTTGTTGGTTGTAGTAGTCTTCTGGAGTCATTTGGGGTCTACCATACAGTTTCTTCCTCCTGTGGTCCAGCGTCTCACAGTTGCATAATATATGCAGAGCTGTTTCGGTGTCCTTTTTGCATCTTCCGCATGTAAGTTCACCGTTATACAGCCCTATTTTGTTCAGGTGCTCCTTGGTGGGAAAGTGTCCCGTAAGTGTCCCATTATGGTGCGTAGTTTGTTCCTGCTTATTTAGAGCAGCTCTCTCGCTACTTTTTCTGATGGTTTTTTAATGAATTTCTTCCCATGTGTTTGTCTGGGCGTATTCTTCCAGTGTTTATTGTGTTGTTCTTTCACCTACCCTTTCAACAATGACCAGGTTAAGCATCTGGGAATGCTCACAGCTGGTTCAGGTCCGTTCATCAGGATCCTGCTCTTGCGAATTCATCAGCATTTTCATTGCCAGCGATTTCTTTCTCCGAGTCGCCAGTCTCTAAGATGTTAGAGCTCTGAAGTGCTTTTAGGGTAGCTTGACTGTCACTGTAGATCCTGGGGTGGCATTCTGTTCACCTAGCGAGTAGTCTTGAGTCGATCTTGTCGATATTCACATTCCGTTCACCAAGTTTGGTTGTTTTGGAGCGACAAATAGTTCTAATTTCTAATACCCATAAGGTGTCACCTACGTATTTTCTATATTTCCTTGTCAAAATATCAATGTAAAGTGTAAAATCCAGGTGACGTCGCTTAAAAGCGATCACTAGTTTTTATGAACGGAATGTCAGGCCTGATCTGCCTGTTGTTGTAGGCTCTCCTGTTATTTGCCCTTGCGCATGAAAGTATTGCATAGACCTCTGCTTGAAATACCGAGGCGTATTTGCCAAGTGAGGCAATTCCTTCATATCTGCTAGACTTGCTGCTCCGAGCATATTTATTATATTTATTTGGCCACCAGACCCGATGCATGTGTAATCCTGGGGATGACAACCATTTTGTACAACCAGTGTACCATGCTTGGTATAAGTCCTTATTTAGTGCCGTAAGTGCGTCTGGCAACCTTCTCCTTTTGATTACGTTTATATAATGTGATAACATTTCTTAATAACAATTATTTTTTCCTAACAATTTCCATATTTAATTTTCAGAATACCATTTACCATAGGTATATACGATAAAAATTTGTAAGAGGGTTTTATTTATTGGGAAAAATATTTTTTTTGTTTTTATTCCGCATAAGAAATGTGAGCGAATATAACAGTGGTAATTTCATTGGTATACGTGAACGTAGATAAGCAGTACGCTCCCCATCGATGACGAATGTAACTATCGTATGGGCTATAGAATGCTTTGTTTATATTTGTTTAACCACTTGAAATACAAATATCACGAACGCCTCTTTCAAACACTGGACACTCAATACGAAGTAGGTTTTAATAATCACTCCCAAATAATGTAAGCAATTCGCGAATGTTCCAGATAGTGGTTTTGATTTTTCTGGAGCTTTCTCAGCTTTTTGATGCTAATGCTTATAAAATAGTACTCTATGAATATTTGGTAGGTCTTGGTAGTAATAGATTTAGTTTAACAAACTTTCATGTCTTGTTCGTCAATAGCTTTTGTGATGATCAGGATTAAAGGAAAACATGTCCTCGTAATCGGCACTTATTTCCCATTTAGCTCTTGATATTGAGAAAGTTGGATAAAAAATCCCCCAAAACGTTTTTCAAAGGGTAGAAAAGAATGGAAATCTTTTGGCCAGATCGAAAGGGGACGGGTTCAAAAGTGAAATGGATAAAGGGAAAGAAATGAAATTCTAGGGCGATGAATGAGGCTCTATTCTGCATATTTAAGAGCAAATGTTAAATGTTTTTGACGTCAGCGTTTAGCGTACGGCCGCCATCTCGAATTTTTTAAATGGCAACCTAGGTCGTGTGACCCATCACAAAAAGCTTATTTTTTTCTCTTTCCAAAAATAATCTCAATGTATAACTTGACTCGGATATTATGATAGAAATTTAACAAAAATATTAAAATTATAATTTCAATCAAAACCTGCGTGTTAAAGAAATTTATAAACTAAATAATTATTCTAGTTGCAAATACTTCAATACAATAAGTGCCCAAAATGCTGGCCATCTGCTTGTTGACAATGATACAATATCTCTTCGAAGCTACGAATAGAATCGTTGATCATTTGTGGAGTAATTCCCTGCATTTCGAGACGTATGCGATCCTTTAAATCGCTTAAGTTAGTTTTTACATAAACCCTGTCTTTCAGGTAGCCCCAGAGAAAATAATCGGGTTGTGTCAAGTCGGGTGATCTTGCCGGCCACTCAATTGCACCTCTTCGACCAATCCATCTCTGAGGGAAAATTGTATTCAAATATTGCCGTCTCTTTGATAATGTGGAGGTGCACCATCTTGTTGAAAGTATACGTTCATATTCAGAAATTATCGATTTATTTCAGGTATAATTTCATTTTGGAGTAGGTAAGTCAAGATATTTAGCACCAGTCAGCGTACCTTCAATAAAAGAAGGACCGATCAAATGGTTTTTCACCAAACCCGCCCACACATTTACTTTCTGTGGACGCTGTGTATGAACCTCCTCCATCCAGTGCGGATTACAATCTGACCAATACCGACAATTATGTCTGTTAACAGAACCGTTCAAACAAAATGTGGCTTCATCACTGAATACCAAAAAATCTAAGAAATTGTTTTGCATCCTTATTTTCTCTGTAACTATTTCACAAACTTGTAATCGTCTATCAAAATCATCCTCGCCCAATTGTTGAAGATTTTGAACTTCATAAGGATGAAAGTTATATTTATGTAGAATAGTTTGTAAAGACTGTCTAGAAATAACTTGATTTAATGCCAATATACTTGTAGATGTTTTAGGGTTTTCTTGAAAATCTAAAGAAACATCTGAAGTTTTACCTTCATTAGTTGCACTTTTCGGTCTACCAGACTTAGGAATATATTTTACACTACCAGTTTCATTAAATTTATTTACTAATCTCGTCACTGTAGATCTACTTATAGGAGGGCATTCAGGATTTAAATCGTTAAAAAGATGAGTTACTTCGTCATGAATACGTTTGCGATCACCATATCCAACTAACATTAAGATTTGGATGCGTTGTTTTTCTGATAAATCTGCCATTATTCTTAATTTACTTTCAAATCTCGTGCTAATTTGAAATTAATATCAGTTTTGACAATTTGTACATATGAATAATGAACTAATGATGTGGTTGACGTTTTTAATTCTTACTATTTTTTTTTTTTTTTATTATACATATAATGCGCATCAATCCCTAGGATTATTAGCGCTCAACAAAAATTACACATTAACATTGGTTACAGAGGTAAGTGAGACATGGTATTAACCTAAATCAGATTACATTTTTTCTGGATTTACTGAAATATTAAACTATAAAAGTAGCTCGTCAAATTTTATATATTATTTGAATGGATTTCAAAAAGTCCATTAGCTGAGGCACATCACAGTTTTCACCAAGTGCCTCTCCTATTTGATCGGGGATGTTATGGATTTGCCTCTGTAGCCGGAACTTTTCGCATTCCAATAGCACGTGACTTACTGTCAGAGGCTGATTGCAGCTGTCGCACACTGGAGCCGGGGAGTGGGACATAAGATAGTCATGGGAGAATCTTGTATGTCCAATTCTGAGGCGCGATAAGATCGATTGCTCTCTTCTTCTCATCGGGAATGATCTCCAGGGGCTCACGTATTTCTTTATTCTGCGGAGCTTAGAGTTTGATTCAGTCCAACGGTCTTGCCAGTATTTATAGACTGAATGTTTAACGAAGTTTTTTGCATCCGAAACAGAAACCTTTGAGACTGTGAGAGAGTTGAGGTCCTGGATTGATTCCCTTGCTTCTGTGTCTGCCTGTTCGTTCCCGGGAATTCCAACGTGAGAGGGTACCCATATGAATTTAACAGATTTTTGGGCCTCTTGTAGCTGGAAAAGTTCGTTTTTAACTATTTGTACCAAGGAGTTTGAGGGATACATGTGCTGGATACTATCGATGGAGCTTAGGGAGTCAGTAATTATTAAAAACTGCTGGGAATCCACATTACTCGCAAAAAGCAACGCTTGATAAATTGCATATAATTCACCAGTGAAGACGCTCGCAATTGGAGGTAGTTTGATTTTGATGGACTCGGTAGGGGCAATAGCGGATGCACCTACTCCATTTTCCGTCTTGGAAGCGTCTGTATACAGTGGGATATATTGGAATAGTTGGGAGATTTTTTCATAAAATGCGTTTTTTATTACTCTTGCATTTGTTTCTTTTTTGTCGAGTTTCAGTAGAGACGTGTCACAGTTTGGGTGTTTTGATAACCACGGAGGTGGGGATTTGATGTTTGCAGGAAATATATTAGGCATGGAGATGTTAAGGGTGTCTAGGGATCTATTTACTCTTTCGTAGAAAGCAGGATCGGATCTTTTCTTCCTATCGTAGTCGGCACGGAATCGGTCAGATATGGTGTTTGGATATGTAGGGTGGAAGGGATTTGAAGAAATAGATATTGCATATGAGAGGCTAAGGAGATGTCTTCGCAAGTTTAAAGGAAGTTCAGAGGCTTCACACTATTGTTTTTTGTTTTATTTAAAAAAATAATTATTAGATACGGTACACTATAATTTAGAAAAATAAAAACGATATTTTATAGGACATTTTGTAGTTAAGTGATACTTTGGGATTATTTATGGAAAGAGAAAAAAATAAGCTTTTTTTTGATTGGTCACACGATCTAGGTTGTCATTTAGAAAAATTCAAGATGGCGGCCGTATGCTAAGCGCTGACGTCAAAACATTTGACATTTGCAGAATAGAGTCTCATTCATCGTCCTAGAATTTCATGACTTTCCCTTTCAAAGATAATCCCTTGGTACGATACTTTTCACCAATGCTGTATATATAAATTATGTTTAAGGCAGTGTGTTTCTATAAATAAATCAATAGTAATTAGCCATAGTAGTGTGAATAATCTTATCCCCTCGTAAAAACTAATTGAATAAATAAGAAAAGCATTACAATAATATACCTTTAAACAAAATGTATTCTTTATGTCGTTATTATAGGATGAGTTTTCCACATTTCTTCACCGATAGTAATAAAAACCCTGCCCGGTAATATCTCCATCATTTTCGAGGTCATAAAATATAGCCTCGAATAATAGACCCATCACGACGAATCTCTCATAAAACTTTTTATATTTCAGTCAATACTCATATGCATGCCGATCACATCACCGGATCAGGATATCTGAAATACCTAACAGGATGTAAAAGCATCATTTCAACGGCTAGCGGGGCTCAGGCAGATATATTTGTTGACGAAGGAGACTACATACGATTTGGTTCACATAAAATTAAAGTTCTGAGTACTCCTGGCCATACGAATGGATGCTGTTCGTTTTATTGCGAGGAGCAGGTGAGTTTCAAATAAGAGTTCTACGCTACTTTTTATTATTCAATGTTTACTGAATTTGCTCAGGTTTTATTTTCATTAGCGTTCAATACCAACAAATCCAGGTAAAATGGAGAAAAGTTAATTATTGTTCGAGTATATACACATAGATTCAAAAGTTTTGCATCACCTTCTTCGGATGCGAAGGAATTTTTTTGCGCAAACAATTTTTTGTTGGCTTGTTTATCAATGTTTACCATTTCAATATGTTCCATATTTTTTGCAATATACAGATGTTTACAGTTTTTTTTGTAAGATAACATTTTTAGTGCGATCATTTTAACATTCAAGGCATTTGATTTTTACGATTTTAAGTGCAAACATGAATTGTCAAGTCATAAGTGAGATTAACCGTGCAAGAATAGTGGCTTTAGTTGAAGAAGGTCATTCTCAAAGTTTCGTGGCAAACAGAGTTGGCGTTTGGCAAAGTGATGTGTCTCGTGTATGGAATCGGTATCTCCAGACCAATTCTCTCCGTGATAGACTTAGAAGCGGTAGAAGTCGTGTTACTAATCAGCGACAGAACCGCTATATCCACTTAAATATCCGAAGAAACCCGACCATGGTAATACCAGCACTCAAAAGAGATATGAGACATGCGTTGGGAGTTCAAGTATCAATCTCGACATTACGAATACGAATACTTGCGACAGGTTAGAGGTGTCGCCGACCAATAAGAGTGCCCAGACTACAACCTGAGCACAAAGTTCGCCGACTACAGTGGGCTCAAGAACACGCGGCCTTGCCTGAAGAATTTTGGAATTCGATGTTTTTTTCCGACGAGACAAGGATTTTTTTGGTACAAGATAGCCATCGAATACGTGTGTGGCGGGATCCAACGAGAGTTGCTCAGCTTGCCCATGCTCGCCCCGTGCCGCCCTTCAGAGGAGAAAGTGCTATGTCTTGGGCTGGTATCATGTTAAATGATCGCACAGAATTAATTCATGTGGAGGGAACGATGACTGGTGAAAGGTATCTCAGAGAGATTCTACATCCTCACGAGAGACTATGGCGCGCAGCTGTTGGACGATAACGCCCGACCTCATCGGACCAGAGCTGTAAATGAGTATCTTGAAACTGAAGAGATCCATCGTTTGAGCTGACCTGCCCTATCTCCTGACATGAATCCCATGGAACATGCTTGGGACATGCTTGCCAGGGCAGTGGCACCACGCAGAAATCCATCCAGGAGTGTACAAGAGCTTTTGTCCACGCGGCCCAAGAAGAATGGCGAAATATTCCTCTACAGAATATCAATAATTTGGTAAACAGCATGGGCAGGCGACTTCAAGCTTGCATAAATTCTAGAGATGGAAATACTCTTTACTAAAAGTTCTCATACAGGTTCTCACTTAACCTTTCCTTTAAAAAGAATCAATTTGTATTTAATTTATTTAATTTCTAAGAATACTTTTTATGTTTAAAGCAAGTTTATTATTGGATAATAAAAATTTTTCACAAATATACAAGTTTATTTTTTATTGAAACTAATTATTTGATTAATCTCTGATCCATTTATAATGAACACATTTTTTTTCGAAGATTTTGGGTGATGCAAAACTTTTGAATCTATATGTATTATAGCTAAAATGTGTATTTATACTATATGGCTTATATGCATATATAATTTGTCTCAAAGTATGTCGTCTTAGCTTTTGACAGCAATCATCTACGACCTCCTTGAAAGAATTTAGACCGAAATGGAACCCAACAAAAGTCTAGTGACAAGCCAAGGGCGGGCCATTGAGTTTTGTATCGGGTGTATGATGGCTACATTGAATTCATTTGGCAGTATTAAATATTCCGTTTTAGCGTGCGTTTTCAAAGAGCTTTCTGTGCGAGTATTATAAGTTATCATTAATTTTTTTCACAATGTTGCGTCGAAAACAATTGTCAGCAAAGCTAATTGTGAAATGTGTATTATTGTGTTGTAATTAGAGAATACATTAAACAAGAATCTTTAAAAGAAGCCTGCTTATTTACAAATACACCAATATCCTTTATAAAGGATACTGTTTAACAGTGAAACATTGAGTGGATGGAAAAACGTAGTGATTTTCAATCTCATCACTTGGACAATGGCCAGCAGGATATAATAAGTAGAAAAATATACTCCCTCTCTATGAAACAAGATTGTTCCTACTTTGGATAATCTAAAAGGGAAGCTAGAAGAAGATGACACCAATGTGAATATTAGCTGGGCCACTCTCTATAAAGTTATTGGTTGAATGAGATTCACATATCGTGAAATTGATTAAACACAAGTGGTAATGGAATCGCAAAGATTGCGCAGTTGAAGATTCAATTTTCTCTGGGACAGTTTAGTAGGAAGTACCGGTCCGAAAACAGATCTACAATCTACCTGGACGAAATATGGTTTGATACACACGATACATTATTCAAAGTATGGGTGATTCCAGTAAAAATTGTAGGACTAAGGCACCTGCAAACAAAAGAAAGTGTATAACTATTATTCACGCTGGATTAGAAAACAGATTTGTTCCAAATAGAGTACGCGCATATTTCATATTTTGCTTGGATATTAATTTATAATAGTAAATATGATATCAAAAATTACTAATGATAGGAAATAAACCAGTTTCCATTGGAAATTACTCCAAAATTTTAAAATAAAATTCAAATTTCAATGCACTTTCCGACCACAACCCGAGCATTTCCGAACGCTACCGATGATACGTGTGATGTAATATCTCTTGTGTTTACTTATGTCAATATGGCCGGTATTGCATTAGGTTATGTGTAGTTGTGTGTTAATATTGTATTTCAATCAACTATTAATTGCTTCATCGACGTGAAAATATCATTTATATGTTTGTTTGAGACCATTACGTGTTTGTGTGTGCTTTTTTTTATTTCTAAAAGTCAACGTAAAGTGGAAAGTGGACATAAATATTCGATATTTCCGAGGATATTTTAAAATTTTTCATTTACTAGTTCAGTGTTCAGTGACGATTCTTTCATATTTTGTGAGAAAGGATATGGCTAGCGAAGGTCTTGTAAAAGCACAAACTGATAACTTGCTCAACTGGTTTGATACACACGATACATTATCCAAAGTATGGGTGATTCCAGTAAAAATTGTAGGACTAAGGCACCTGCAAACAAAAGAAAGTGCATAACTATTATTCACGCTGGATTAGAAAACAGATTTTTTCCAAATAGAGTACACGCATATTTCATATTTTGCTTGGATATTAATTTATAATAGTAAATATGATATCAAAAATTACTAATGATAGGAAATAAACCAGTTTCCATTGGAAATTACTCCCAAATTTTAAAATAAAATTCAAATTTCAATGCACTTTCCGACCACAACCCGAGCATTTCCGAACGCTACCGATGATACGTGTGATGTAATATCTCTTGTGTTTACTTATGTCAATATGGCCGGTATTGCATTAGGTTATGTGTAGTTGTGTGTTAATATTGTATTTCAATCAACTATCAATTGCTTCATCGACGTGAAAATATCATTTATATGTTTGTTTGAGACCATTACGTGTTTGTGTGTGCTTTTTTTTATTTCTAAAAGTCAACGTAAAGTGGAAAGTGGACATAAATATTCGATATTTCCGAGGATATTTTAAAATTTTTCATTTACTAGTTCAGTGTTCAGTGACGATTCTTTCATATTTTGTGAGTAAGGATATGGCTAGCGAAGGTTTTGTAAAAGCACAAACTGATAACTTGCTCAAAGTATACTCACTTATGCTGCTTGAATTTATGAAGTCAAACAGCTGCTTTAATGCAGATGAAATAAGAGGAGTTAAAGCATTATCGTAAGTACGATTTAAACTATTTTTTATTTATATAATATATACCAACCATATTTCGATGTGTGGTCGTAAGAAAATGATGTTTTTATGGTTGATTCCTAGACATATGGGTACATAACCTCAAACTATTTGAAAATAAAAATTACCAGCATAGAAGTAGGTACTTACATTAAAATGGTCTTCACAAACAAAAGTAATGCCCTTCTCTTAAGTGTATTTTTGCTTGCGCCACCAGGTAAAGTAACAAATATTTTGTCTGGAGTTTCAATAGACGTTGATTTACACACTGGAACAATGCAATATTTGGAATACAAAGTTAAGAACGTAAACAAATGACGTCACACCATGGGGCAGCCATCTTTATGACGTAAGAGAGTTTTGGCGGACATTCAAATTTTATGATTTTTAAAGTCGTTTTAAAAGTGAAGTTTATATTTTTTTGAAAAAATAGACATGCAAGGTGTTAGGAGACCTGATAAAACGTCAATTCCCACCAATAGCAAAATTTATGCTCGTACCCTATTGTCTGTTTCTATGTGCAAGACTTTTGGATTATCATGGAGATTGAACAGCAAAACTTTTTGAAAACTGGTTTGAGCATCATCTCATGAAAAATATTCCGGACGACAGTGTATTTGTAACCACAGCCGCCTACTACAAAAAGCACCAAACTTATCAAGTATGAAGACTGAAATTCGAGAATATTTTTCACAAAATTATATTTATTTCGAATCTGATTACAAGAAGGAGTAACTTTTAGAGATGTTAAAATCTTGTGCTTTTAAAAAACAATATGCATTTGACAGTTTAGCTGAGGAACAGGAACATACTGTGCTACATTTTCCTCCATACCATTGTATATTCATCCCCTTAGAGCATTTGTGGCATCAAGTAAAATCAAAGTTGAGAGCAGAAAATGTTTCTCCTACTTTGGTTCCCAGTGTTGTAGAATTAATGAAAAATGTAGTTAATAATATACCCATTCAAAGCTGGAGGAATTTTGTACAACACGTTATGAATATTGAATATTCATACATTCATATTCAAAATAATATAGAATCTATTGTAATTGATCTTAATGATAAGTCACAAATATAATTAGATTTAGAATAATATTAAACCATACCAATAAAGTTGGATATAATTTTTTTTTACCTGGTTATAGTTTATTTAACTTAATAGTATTTAATAATCTCTCATTTGGGAGGAAAAAGAAAAATCTTTCGAGAAATGGTCTTTACATATTAGATAAAAAACAAAGGATGTATGATAAAAATAAAGAAATATAGATATTTGTGAATTTGATCCTTCTTAAAATATTTTTTAAATAGTCTGCCACTGGCGATCTGTTCTAAGGCAGCTATTCGCCATGTGATTTATTGCAATTGGCCCATTAATTTTATGATTGCCGGCAAAAGTGGAAACGATATACTTTCAGACAAACTATACCAACATCAAATATCAATTAAGTATAAATTATATTTACGGCTGGTAAATTTATATTTATTCTGATAATCCGTTGTTAAAGCCAGCTTATGCAGTCCATTCGAAGGTGGGAAGAGTGATCAGTGGCTTGACCCGGGGTTGAGGTTAATATGAGTGTCTCACTCCCAACAGAATGGGTTAGTGACTGCTTAAAGCTGCTATTTTGGACTATCAAAACGCTGTAGGACATACGTATAACGTGAGAAGGTACCGAACATTTGAGACAATAACTGATTTGAAAAGTTGAAACTCTAGTGGTATGTTTTACTTTGAAGAGAAATTGTTGAAGAAACTTCTGCTTCTCCTTCTTTTTCTGTTTCTCCTTCTTTTTCTGCTTCTTCTTCATCATTGTCTCCGTCTTCTTCTTATTCTTTTTCTCTTCTCCTCTTCTCCTCTTCTCCTCTTCTCCTCTTCTCCTCTTCT